>JABXWE010010905.1:0-21387 GCA_014611495.1 Limonius californicus | reverse complement strand
TGACCATTTTCTTCCACATATTCGTCAGATAAGCACAGCCTAAGCGCTTTTTCGCGCTTGTCGCGCAGTCGTTTTATAACGGATCGCTTTCCGCGCTATTTTGTTGCGGTGTACGTTCTGCCCATTTTCACAAAGGTAACTTGAAGACCGTTTCAAACACAGATAATTACAATAGTCATACACAGCCAACACAGAACTGAATAATAAAGTTAGCAAGGTTTTAAAGGAGGGTTGTTATCTTAATCCGAAATTGTTTACCTGGAAGCTTCCATTAAGGTGCGTCATTCATCTCTTTCTATCTTTCTTGTTCTTGTCTTTAGAACTGAGTTGAAAACAAGTAACTAATTGTAAATTCAATCAATTTGGTTCCTGTTTGAATTATTGCATTAAAAAAAAACTGTTATAATAGTAATAGTTCGCTGCAGGGTATAATAAAATTTTAAGCACTTACCACGAAAATTACAAAAGTTACAACACATTTTATTCTGAAATATTGCTTTGTTTATATAAAACATGTAATTACACGTTTATAAAAAAGACAATAGTCTTGGTAATTTGTCATTACCTAGCCCTTGTATCAGTGATCGTATGTGTTAAATCAGATTTGTAATAAAGTTGTTAATAACGTAAAACTCTGCACTGAACCTATTTCCATTATCCAGTACAAAAAAAATGTTTTTTTGCTGTTAATTATTAACTACTTTAAATATAAATATTTTCCGACATCAGAAACGTTTCCAAGTCGAACAGTATCTATAAAAACTTGATTTTTCGTAATAGTAAATTTCATTAGGAGTCTGGAAATAAGGATTTTTCCGTGCGTGCGTGACAAATTCTCGTGTGAGGCGAAGCCGAACACGGGAAGTCATGCAAGCACGGAAAAATCCATTTCCGGACGTGTAATGAACGATACTTTTTATTATACTTATCTGAAAACAACGCAAAAAAGGATAAAAAGTAAATTTAGAACATTTTATTTTCAAAGTAATCATAATACATCGTAATAGTACCAAACATGATTAACATTTCCATAGCAACGATATATTGATTATCGGCATTTAGCGCACGCAAAAAAAAAACGGAGATTTAACATTTCCATAGCAACGATATATTTATTATCGGCATTTAGCGCACGCAAAAAAAAAACAGAGATCGGTAAAAATTTTACGTGGCCCCTGGGTTCTTGAAAATGCCACCCACTTTTACGTCCGTTCTTGTAAGAACAGATTGGAAACAAGGTGTTTTTTTCAGTTTATAAGTATAAAAAAAAGTAAACTTTTATATTTTATACTTCTTATAATGAACACCTTGTTTTCATCTGTTTTTACAAAGACGTAAAGGTGGCATTTTCAGAACTGCGCACGTAAAATTTTTACCGATCTCCGTTTTTTTTTGCGTGCGCTAAATGCCGATAATAAATATATCGTTGCTATGGAAATGTTAAATCTCCGTTTTCTTTTGCGTGTGCTAAATGTCGATAATAAATATATCGTTGCTATGGAAATGTTAATCATGTTTGGTACTATTACGATTTATTATGATTACTTTGAAAATAAAATGTTCTAAATTTACTTTTTATCCTTTTTTGCGTTGTTTTTAGATAAGTATAATAAAAAGTATCGTTTATTACACGTCCGGAAATGGATTTTTCCGTGCTTGCATGACTTCCCGTGTTCGGCTTCGCCTCACACGAGAATTTGTCACGCGCGCACGGAAAAATCCTTATTTCCAGACTCCTAATGAAATATACTATTGCATGACTCCTACCACCTTAAAGTGCATGCGATTGAAAAAGCGCGCCTTGTTCAGTATCTGTAAGCCTGTAAAATTTTACTAACGACCGCTAATTGAAATTTTAAATGCGACATCAAAGCACAGCCTTTTCTTTCTTTGTACAATGCATGTTTTCAAAATCTTCGAGGACATTTATAATCTTCTATTATGCTGTATACTGCCGTGCTTAGCTAAAACGTGGCAAGTCCAATTTTTTTGAAAATTGAGATACGGCATGTATGGGTGCTGTGAGTTAATATTATAGCTTCCTACAAAGCTAGAACGACGTATCTGTTGAAATTATTGAATTATTTAGAAAATTCAGTATGCCGTATCTCAGCTACGTCATAAAATTTGGAGACTAAATAGTGGTATATTGAAATGCAGCACTTAAAAGTGGCAAGTCCATCGTCTTAAAACATACCACGTTTTAGTCTAGCAATCGCTTGGAAATTTACTCAGAACCATACAAATATAAACAGCGGTATCTTTACAGCGCATGCGCAGAGTATGTCAGCATAACCTGTCATAACCTATTATTTCATAAGAAAAGTGAGTGACAGTTGCGTGTTTCGTATTAAACTGGCGTTGCTTTGAAAACAAGTATTGAAATTTATATATTGGACGAAAGGTAGGTGAAATTATCACAATTTAGTATAACCTCTCAGGTTTTAGGGCTGAAATAAACGATATTTTTCTTCACTTTTTAGTTGAGTAAAGCTGGATAATATGACGAGCAGAGGAAGAATGCTTGTAAACCTCGCTGTGCAAAAATATGAAGTAGAAACTGCAAAATTGCGTCATGTTGAGGAAGTTATGATGGAAAGTGAAAACATTAGTTTAATCGAAAGTCCTGTGACACCTATAACTGCAGTTGTTTTAAATGAACCAGAAGAAGCAGCTGCACTCGTAAACGAATGTGATACCCCTCTGCAATATACTGTATTGGAATCTGCATCATATTCTTTTAATGGTTGCGAAAAATCTGTGCTAAACAAAAGTACTGTACTAGAAAGCATTCCAGACATACCACCATCTGAAACAAATAAACTTCAGATAAGCAGTTTAACAGAAAACGAATATAACACCCTTGCCCTAAACGAGTTTTCATCTATAGATTCTTCAAATGGTGTTGATTTTGATTCCGATGATTCTTTGATAGATAAAAATTACGTACCAGAGAACGTGACAGACACGTCTTTACAATCATCTTATGCCGATGATAATGACTTGAAAAGTGACAATGATGAGAGCGGACGTGTAGAAAAACAGACGAGCAGCTTAACAAAAAAAGGTACAATAAGAAAGCGGAAAATTGTCAAGAAATCAGTTGAAGAGAGAAGAATGGAGAAAACAGAAGCTTTAAAGAAAAACCATAGAGTGAAGCCTCCGTGTGATCATTGTAGATTAAAGTGCAACGAGAACTTTAATGAAGAAGAAAGAATTTGTATTAACAAGGATTATTGGGAACTATCTTGGTCCGAAAAGCGAATGTTTGTATTAGGTAATACTACAAGGCACGATACAAAGCAGCACCGAAAAACTGAAAAGCAGCCTCAAAGACAGAAGAAGAACACGTTTAAGTATTTTCTTTCTAAAAATGGTAACAAGATCCAAGTTTGTAAGGTATTCTTTATTTCGACCCTGGGTTATAGCAAGAATAATGATAGGATTATACAAGATTGCTTATGTAAGGATAATTATAAGAAGAATACTCCAAGAAGAGACCAACGAGGGAAGCATAGAAAAACTGCTCCTGTAGATAGGGGAGTTATTAGGTCACATATAAATGTATTTGGGCCCACTATATCACATTATAGGAGGGAGCATGCTCCTAAAAAACTGTATTTACCCAGTGATCTAACTATTAGAGGAATGTATAAGGATTTCAAAGAAATGCACGCCGGTTTAGATTGTTCATACGAACTATACAGAAAGGTCGTTTCAAAAGACTTGAATATTTCTTTCGCAAAGTTGGGCACAGAGGAATGCGAAACTTGCGAATACTTTACACTACATGAAAGGGGGTATAGCAAAGAAAATATAAATCCCGAGTGCAATGTTTGCACAAAATGGCAAGAGCACATAAAAAGAGCAGAAGATGGTAGACGGAGGTACAGAGAAGATGCAGAAAAAACAATCGAAGATGAAGAGGGAACAGTGTATTTCTCAGCGGACATGGAGAAGGTAATTATGATTCCTCGAATTGATATGTTTAAAAGAGTTATTTTTTGCCCCCGGCTCATTGTTTTCAACGAGAGCTTTGTGCCTCTTGGCAACAAACAAAAATCATTAAAGCCAATAGCCGTTTTATGGCACGAAGCCATATCTGGGAGAAAAAAAGAAGATCTGATAAGTGCTGTTTTTAAATTTTTGATTGCGGTACGAGATGCAGAAAAAGTGGTTTTATGGCTAGACAATTGTGCGGGGCAAAATAAAAACTGGTCTCTATTTACTTTTTTAGTCTATGTTATAAATTCCAACTTTATTTCTGCAACCTCGATTACTTTAAACTACCTGGAACCTGGTCATACCTTTCTATCGGCAGATTCATTCCACCACCAGGTGGAACAATCTCTTAAGAGAAGACCCAAAGTCTATGATTTCTCCGACTTCAAAACAGCTGTTCAAGAATCTAATTCAAGGAAGGTTGAGGTGCTAGAAATGGCAATAAATGATTTTTATGAATGGATAGATCATTCTTCTTTACATAAAATTAATAAAACTACACCACGACCCTATATGAAAGATATAGTATCCATAACTGCAACACGTGGTATGAAAGTTCTGCAGTATAAAACATCATTTTACTCACAGGATGTACACGAGTTAAATTTTTTAAAGGCTATGGAAATGAAACATATACCACAACCAATTAGAAAGACAGCCTTACGAGGCATTACAAAAAATAGGAAGAATGCAATTTTGGGTAAGCTTTCAGAATTAATGCCAGAAAATAGACTTAATTTTTGGAAATCGATAGCGGTAAATGATCAAATATCTGATTCAGAAGATGTTACTGAATAGTAACACTGGAGAATAATTTTTGACTTTAATCATTGTCACATTTTTATTATTTAGAAATTATTATGTTTTATATTTTGGTTTAGACTTTAGTAAGAACTAAGCTAGTATACATTTGTATTCTTTAGGAAATTCTTGTTTTTTAGTTTGATATGATTACTTCCACCTACGAAAGCTTTTTGTATGGAATTTTTTTACATTTGAGGGATTTTTATTTTTTGTAGAACTAATAATTGCTTTGGAATCACCATGTTGTTCTTTTCAGACACTTAATAAAGTTATATAAGCAATAAACGCCTTTGTGTACTCAAATTTAGAGTGTCATAAAACCATCATTACTGTTGTTACCACTTTCTGAGGTCTTATCGTTTTAACTGTTTGTCGCATTCTACTGCACTAAAAAGTGGTATCTTCGTTTTTTTGATTTTTTGTTATCTAGGTCATTAGTAAATATTTTCTGTAAACACATTTAAATATCTTTAGTAAAAATATATTACATGGACCCACGTTAAATACGGAAAGTTGACATTACGAGACGGCATAACAGAAAGTATAAAATCTTAGTTTTCTCAGTTCCATCACTTATGGACTTACCACTTTTTAGCTAAGGGCGGCAGTATACGGGTATATAACCAGCACTTGCTACCATCAGACAGGACCCTTATACTGAAGATGATATGTTGCTGAATGCGAACTTGCTTAGAACTTTGTTGGTTCCAAGGTAACAGGGCCTATTTTTCCAATAGGCCCGATAGGCCAGTGCCTAGGGCCCCTGAGTCCGGGGGTGGGGGGGTCACGCTCGACCCAACTGTGACTGTTTAAAACAACAGTTTATTTATATTTAAAAATTATTTGATAAATTTAGCTACCATTTATTATTTATTATTATTACGATCCGAAATCCAAATTCAACGCGATAACTGTCCAATAGACGGCATTTCGGCATTACAAAAGCAGAAGGATCCTATTGATGTTCGGCGCGTCAAAGGTTTGAAAGGTGCCGAGTGCCGACAACACGATCACAACTCGCTCCGCCCCCGAAACACGCGGCAGTCGCGGCATGCTTTTGTTTTACTTTCGGTAATCGATTAATAGTTCGTGCAATTAATGTTTCGTAGACATTGTGAGCAAACGCAATAGTGTAAAGCGCAAATATTTTTCAAATTTTCAAAAGTATATATATTTTTTGTTTAAACTGTTAATTTAAAAAAATTAATATCTATTTTTGTGGGTAAGTAAATTAAATTTTCTTAAAAAAATATCTTCATAATTCTTTTTCTGATTGAACTTGTATGCAGTATTATAATAAATTTAAGAGTTAAATTTTTTTCAGGTTTCTGTATCTACAAGTCTGCAGATAATAAGTAGCATGCTTTCTAGACAACATTTAAGCGGCAGCGAAAAACGCAAGAAGAAAAAAATGAGAGAAAAGGAATGAGAAAAGCAAAAAGGCGCAATGTTGTCTTTTCTTGCGCGTGCAATGCGCAAATGCGAACCCTTTGCCTTCGACCAGTGCCGGAGAATGCGGAGGAACGTTGAGTGTCTCTCCAACTTCCACGGCTACAGAGAAAAACTTCAATGACTCTCTTGAGGTGTCTGTGAATAGTGACAAATTTCCCGAGATTTCGCAACTGGAAAAATCATATTACTCTGACAACTCGTTCCAACAAGAAAATGAAACTGTGATTGATGCACAATTTCCCAGCGACGTGGCAGATTGGCCTGAGTTCCTAAGTGCAGAATTTCAGCAATATTTTATAAGTAATCGACCAAATCAAAATATTGATCAAATTAGTGGATGTATAAAGTAGAATGACAATAACAAAGTACGCAGTTACAAAGTTCCGCATTTTATAAAGATAAAGTTAACGGCGAAAAAGTTCTTCGAGAATGGTTAGTATATAGTCCTAAATCCAGTTAAGTATATTGTTACGTATGCAGAATGTTTAGTAAGAAATGTATTCGTCATACTGTTGGAGGTTTCAATGATTGGAAAAATGTAAATGTCAGTTTAAACCAACATGAACGATCTCCTGAACATATTTGATCTATTAGTATATTAGTTAGTAGAAGTTTTGCAGAGGGTCGAGTAGATACACATATGGAAAAAAGTTTTTGCAGGAAAAAGAATATTGGAAAAACGTTCTTCAAAAAATAGTGGCTGCTGTAAAATTTTTGTCAAAAAATGGATTAGCTTTTCAGGGATCGACCACCAAAATATTTTCAAAGGGAAAGGGTAACTTTTTAAGCTCTTTAGAATTTCTAAGTGAATTTGTTCCATTTTTGGCAACTCATTTACATAAATATGGCAATCCACGAAGTGGAAATATCAGTTATCTCTTCCCCTCTGTTTGTAATGAATTTAATACACTTCTAGCCAGAGAAGTTCTAAATTACATCCTAAAGATTTGCGGCACGCAAAATACATTTCTATAATTGTGGACTCGACTCCTCACGTTTCTCATACTGACCAACTCACTTTAATCGTTACATATGTTTTACCGAACGGAAAATCAGTAGAAAAATTTTTAGGTTTTGATCTTTGTAATAGAATATCTGATGCATATGAAAGTCAAAATAAAGTCATTGAGGAGCAGTAAACTAATCCCACAATGTAGGAAATGCCAAAGGAACTTGGATGTAACTTCCACTCGACCGGAAAACCAACCTACTAGCCATCTGATCCTGATAAAATTCCCGATGTTTTAGACTTTTCATATCAAAGAAGGTATCACCTAATTTCATGGATATCGAAGAAAATTTTGACCTGAATTCCGGTCATTCAGGAGTAATACTAACCCTAAGTGAAAAAGTATTAAAAAAAAGATAACATGCCTTCTCTGACCAATAAAACAACAGACTGGGAGAGTTTCAGAGTAGAGCTGGGAAACAAGATCAATTTAAATGTACAGCTAAGAAATAATCTACAGCTAGAAGTTGAAGCAGAAAACTTCATTAAAGATATCCAAAGTGCCGCATGGAATAACACCAAAGTATACACCTGCAGGGCAGTAGGCAACAACTATCCATTAGAAATAAGAGAATTGGTTAAGGAAAAGAGGAAAGCTAGAAGAAAGTGGCAGCAGACTAGAGACCCAACAGACAAAAACATCTTAAATAACAGAACACAACGGCTAAACAGGGAAATTAAGAAAATCAAAGAAGAGTCAATAAATAGGTACCTAAGAGAACTAACAGCGGACAGCGAAACGGAATATTCCCTATGGAAGGCGGCCAAAAGACTTAGAAGACCGATCACCCAAGCTCCACCTATAAGAAAGGAAGACGGGAGATGGGCGAGAGATAACACGCAGAAAGCAGAAATATTTGCGAATCATCTTGAAGAGACGTTTAAGCCAAATGCAATACAATCAAACTTTGTATTACACGCAGTGGAAAATCATGAAGACGAGAACGAAGAAATCGAATTGATCACTCCAAAAGAAGTTGCCAATGACATGAAATCAAATCTGAACCCAAGAAAAGCTCCAGGCTTCGACCTCATCACGGGCATAATACTCAAACAACTTCCTAAGAAAGGTATTGTCAAACTAACCTACCTGTTCAACGCAGCTCTTAGATTGAAACACGTACCCGACATCTGCAAGGTGGCGGAAGTAATTATGATACCGAAACTAGGCAAGCCACCTAATGAGGTAAAATCATACAGACCTATATCTCTATTGCCGATAGTCTCTAAACTCTTTGATAAACTCGATAATTGAAAGAAAAAGCCTAATACCAGACCATCAATTTGGGTTTCGACACAAACACGCAACCATAGACCAAATGCACAGAATTACTCACATTATTGAAAATGTATTAGAAGAAGAAAAGGTCTGCTCAACAATCTTTTTAGATGTTGCGCAGGCCTTCGATAAAGTCTGGCACCAGTGACTTATTCACAAATTAAATAGGTTACTACCCATACAGTTTGCTGAACTACTAGAATCATATTTATCAAATAGACTGTTCCGTGTAAAACAGGAAAACGAATATTCAGCTCTAAAAGAGGTAAAAGCAGGAGTTCCTCAAGGTAGTGTGCTGGGACCGACACTGTATCTTCTCTACACATCTGACCTGCCACAGACTGGTAATGTTACGTCTGCTACATTCGCAGATGATATTGCAATCCTGGCAGTAGCAAATGATGCGGCATCGGCAACAGAAAGACTCCAGGTAGCATGTGACCAGATAACCAGATGGACAATGAAATGGAAGATTAAGCTAAACGAGAACAAGTCTATCCACACCAACTTCACTAATAAGAAAATTAGAGATCAGGTACCTGTAACTATTAATAACAATGTAATACAATATGCAAACACGGCAAAGTATTTGGGTATGACTCTTGATACTAAACTGCACTGGAAGGAACACGTAAAGAAGAAAAGGGAAGAGCTGGACCTGAAATATCGAAAACTATATTGGCTCTTGGGACTCAACTCGCAATTGTCAATACCCAACAAGGTCATGATATATCAACAGATCTTGAAGCCAATCTGGATTTATGGCATCCAACTTTGGGGGTGTGCCAAACAGTGCCATATAAATAAAATACAGAGATTTCAGAACAAGGTTCTGCGGAATATAGTGAATATAGTATGGTGCAAGCTATTGCCATTAAATCCTGGAAATCGTCATCGGTAAGTCGAGATCGAAATTTATTTTTAATGAAGTTCATCTTAGAAAACGCTGCTCACAAATATATATTGATCCAAACATTGTACAAAGAAGCTTAAACTTTTTAGTTCTGGGTATTTATTACCACACACAAATTTTATCCAAAATTCTTGGCAAAGAAGTTGCGTATTTTTGTGTTTTAAAACAGTATTTTCTTGGAAATCGATCATTTCCATCTGTAGAGCAGCTTTATTACTCCCGAAAACATTTGCAGCTTCATTGCTTCATTCACCATCAGGCTGCAGAGCGTAAATGTTGCTGAGAATTTCCACAACATTCTCAATTTTCTGAAAGTCTGCGAATCTGTTTTCGAATTCCGATTTAAGATCATTAATGAAAGTCTTGTACTGGGCGACGTCAATCTCGTTGCCACTGTTCACTATTTTTAAATTAGGAAAGTGCAAGCGTTCTGTATCAAGATCGTTATTCAAAAGATCGAGTTTTCGCGAAAAGCTTCTCACTTCTGACAGAAGTTCCCATACAAGCTTTCCTTTCCCTTGAAGCTTAAGGTTCAGGTCATTGATATGTTTAAAAATGTCCTATAAAAAAGCGATGGTAGCCATATTTTCTTTTTCGCTTAGAAAACATAAATAGGCGTTTGCTGAAGCATGATCAGTATTAGAAAGAAATATCTTCAAATCTGCTAAAATGGCGAAGAATCTTTGTAAAACGCAGCCTTTGCTTAACCACCGTACATTGTTATGCAGCAGTAGATCGTCATATTGTGCATTAACTTCGTCAAGAAATGATTTCAATTGACGATGTCTGCCCACTGTGGCCATTCATTCGCGCGCGTCGCTTCGTCGCCACGGCTAGAATATCGCGTCGTCCGTTGTCGTGGCTATCCGATGAGAGGCAAAGAAGACAAAGCGCGGGCTAAATTAAATTACCACAGATTTTTATTTTGATATTCATAGATTCTTTCTGACATATATAAATAAAAATTTTTGGTAATGAATTTTACTGTTTTCTTAAGGTCCGCACAAAAACGTCGGCGGTCCGGATCCGGACCGCGGACCGCCATTTGGTGACCCCTGCTCTAAAGCAGTAGTTGCCTTTTTAATTAAATATTCTTTTAACAACTTCAAGTCACTTGCCAATGGAACCATAGTTATCTTGTTCCATTTTTTCATATTTAAATCATCTGCAGCCTGGTTTGAAATTTCAAATTTCCAGTTGGCTTCTAGCAGTCGAATCATAGTGTTTAAATTAGCTTCGGCTTCTGCAGCATGAACATGCGAATAAACTTCTTTTCTTTTAAGGGCATACACTATTGCTATGTGACAGCATTGTTTGAAAGAAGTAGCTATATTCATGGCAAACGCTGGAGATAAAAAAACTTCTTTTTCATGGTCGTATTTAGCAACAATTTTTGTGGCAGAAACTAGGAAATCAAAACATTGCGATTGCAATGCGTCAAACAAGGTAATAATTTTTGGATTCAATTTCCTAAGATCGATTAAAATTCTCGACAATTCCCGCATCTTTCTTGATGTTACATTTATAAAATGTTTTTCTCTATGGATTCGCATATAGCGTGCCCCAAACTCACAAATAAGTGCATCTTGTTTCGCTACCAAAGAAATCTGGTCTGCCCTCATACGTGGAAATACCTGTTCTCGAATTTGTTGATCTACTCTTAGGTGCCTTAATAAGTGATTTTGTGCATCCGTCTGTGTTTGTGTGGTCCCAGGATTTTGTTCACACTTCTTTCTGTGTCGCCAGAGATGTTTAGGCGCATAGAAATCAAGGCAGTAAATGCAAGGCAAATAATTTGTGAAACTCCGGTTTGTTGTTTTTTTCATTGGTTTCGAACATTCCTTAGAATTTGCCAAATAATTACCTTTCTTCCTCAATGCAGTTAAAAGCTCTTTTTTTCTTGCTTTTAGTATCTTGTGAAAAAATACGTTCTACTTCGGTTTTTCTAGAAATTTCTTTTAATACGTCTGGCAAAATTTAACACCAAAGATTCGCAAAAGTAACAGTAATCTTGTTGACGTGCGCGTTTGGCGTTTTCATTTCGAGACTTATTATTTGGCAATTCAATAGCAACTTCATTGCAAACAATAGGTGCCAGGTTAGGAATTTCTGGGGAAACGGCCACTCTCTCTCTGATCACCGAATTATCCTAAAAATTAATTTAGAATAGGTACAGTTTAAAATGTTATTGATAAACCAAAAAATGTAAGGTAAAATATTCAAAAATATCATTTAGGACAGCTAATTTGAATCACCTGGGATAGGCTGTTGTGAGTTATAAATAACCCAGCAAACATGAACTAATGGCCCACTGAAGGTTCAATACATCCTTGCCAAAAATCTAAGTGTCGGGCCAGTGCTGGTTCTAGTTACTGGGCCAGCAACTCGGCGTCAGTGTGGCCGATAGCAGGGCCAATTATGTTTTACCTGTAGTACAATCACGTTCAGATGTAATGTCGCAAAATCCTACAGAGTATGCAACTAATATTGCAACATTCTAGCAAGTTAAGATCTACGTTCCTAGTCACCTCAAGGCATGTTATAAATACGGAGAGTATTTATAACATGCCTTGAAGTGCGGAGGGCAGGTAAACGAACCTTTTTAGATTATCTAAATTCTTTACAATGGAAAATATTATTTGAACAATTTTACAATGCGGTAGGTGTACGAATAATCGTTCCAATCAGCCAACAGCAACTTACCTGCTTCTATTTACTTAACGTCTATAACTTTTATAAAACGATATTGAAGTAAAGATGTCTAGCATTTTAATAAAATTAAAATAATTGTAAAATATAGAACAATTTGACAAGTTTCAGAAATTCTCAAAAGTTAACAGAACAAATAGATCCAGGTAACTTCTCACCATTTCCACTTTCCAAAATTGAAATTAATGCTATTTTAATGCAGTTATATCTGTTGATAAAAGCTTTTTTTCCAGCATGCTGTATAAAATATCAAACAATAGAATATAACAGTAAACAGATAAAAAAAACTTTATAAACATTAGTTTGAAAAATATTTGGCGCCGCCGATTACGTCGATCTAAACGGCGGCGGCGCAGTGCCGCGTAGGGTTGTTTACGCCGATATTAATCGGCGGCGGCGTCGGTGCTTGAAAATATGTCGGTGGCGGCTGATCAACCTGACGGCGGCGCACATGGTTAATGTGAATCTCTATTACAAATGATAAAATAATCATAATATGAGATATTTTGTTTCAAAACTACCTTGCCATAGAAAACGGTTTTCCCGAATTCTTTCTTTCTTGAAGACACGTAGCGGATTACATAGTATCTTTAATAAACAATGCAATGTAGTGAATTTCGGCTTAACGGCAGGATGCATTTACGTTATCAGTCAAGAACCAGTAGAAACGAGTTTTCTTCTTACTTTCAATAAATTTTCAACGGCATTCTCCTGTATCTTCTTGTGGTTGAAAGTTGTTCGTTCGGGTGAAAGTTAAATATGCCAAGGAGGCCTGGTCAACGAGATTCTTCCCTTGAAATAAGGGAAGTAATAATAAGCATGTGAGAAAATGGAATTTCGAAGGCAGAGATAGCGGAAAGGGTTGATTTATCGGTAAGTAAAATATTTACCTGTATAATTTAAAATAACTTTTTCTGAAACCAAATAAGTAATCATTCATACCTTTTTTATTATGCACTTTTAAGTTACAGTCGTGTTTGAACCTTTATAGTCTACCTAAATTTAATTTTCTTTCATTATATGAAAAATGTACAAGCCGTTTCATCAAAAAATTACTGTTTTAAGTAACTATAAAATGTGACGTTCAATTGAATTGTTGTAACCATTAATGAAAAGTTAACAATAGTACTGAGACACCGTGATGGACAGTAAATGAAATATCTATTGCTTTCGTAGATTTACACAATTTTTATAACTTTTTTAACTTGGTAACGCCTTTGTAAATTTTGTAATTAATTGAAGTAAATGAAATTATTAGTTAATACTGCTACATAATAGTTGTGCAGGACCATTTTAAATAATAATAGTTGTGTTTTCGTGGATAATGGGCCAAACACTGTTTTGGTTTAAAACTCCAAATTTAGATTATAAACATTGTTATACGGATCAAGATTTCTTGAAAATATAATCTAAGTACGACCAATAGAAGCCGAAACGATCCTAATTTTATAATTCAAATTTGGAGTTTTCTTAAAATTCTTCACCAGCTACCCACGAAAACACAGTATTTTTAATATTATGACTTAAAAATTTTCTGAACTTTACTATGGTGCTTAAATTACTTGTAATTCCCAATAGTTTTTTATTTGCATAGTGCCGAGCTCAATATTTACACTATTTTCTTACTTACAACAAACCCTGATTGTTATGTTTTATATTTTATAATATTGTTCCATTCATTTGTAATTGTTTACAGATTAGACAGATTGAAAGACGGATAAGACGAGAAGAAGAAGCTTTTAATACGCTCTCATACAGGACGACCGCACCTTTTGACCGAAGAAAATCGTCAGGCAATTATAAAAAATCTTGCAGATCATCCTTTTACATCAGTAATTGTACGGGATGAACTGCAGCTCCCATGTAGTCCTTTGACCGTCAGAAGAGCTCTACATAAAAGTGGGATCCACAGCCGAAACCCCACCCGAAAGCCGGCGTTGCCGGATATTCAAGCCACGTGCATTTGCAGTTTGCAGTGGATAATCTGCGAAGAAATTGGGACCGGGTTATTTTTACTGATGAAAATACATTTTACTCCTCCAAAGATTATCAAAAAACTTTCTGGAGGCAAAATGGCACCCGATTCCAGCGCAACCACATTCAACCTTTAAAACGAAGCCGACGAATAAGTAGTGCACACTGGGGTTGGATGAGTCGGGATGGACCAGGTGAATTAGTACGCGTCAGTGCAAGGTTTACTGCAATTGAAATTTGATATTGAAATCTTGGAAGACGTGATGCTACTTACAGTGCGTGCATTATACCCAGAAGAACCCATTCATCTGGTTCAAGATAACTCTCCAATTCACACGGCTAGAATTGTGCAAGAATGGTTCTTGAATTGTCCGGAAATTATTTTAATTGATTGGCCGGCAGGTTCTCCCAATCTTAATCCAATTGATAATCTATGGGCAGCAGCTGTTCCGCAAAACAGACCAACTTCACAGGAACGTTGTAAAAGTTTGGGAAATAATGCGAGGACTAAATACATGCAATCGATTGGTTTCCTCTATGAACACGAGGCTACAAAATTGCATCGACAGTGAGGGATATTACACCAAATATTAAGTATAATATGTAAATGTAATACATTTTAATTATTTAATTATATAATTTAATAATAAATAAAAAGTTGTACATGTTTAATATAAAGTTCTTTTATCTGTTTACAGTTTGTTACATTCTATTATTTGATATTTTATACAGCATGCTGGAAAAAAGGTTTTATCAACAGATATGACTGCAGTAATATACTTTCTTGATATTTTTTCATTCGTGGCTCTGCCATACGAAATTCAGTTATAATACATGCTAGAAAGAGCAAATATTCAAATTAATTTATTTAAATAATTTACTAGGAACAGTTAACTACAAAAAAACTTAAACTACAAACTTAACCCATTAGCGCCCAAATTATTTTTTTTTTCGAATTTTTAAATAAAAACTATAAAATCATGTTCTTTAATATTGTCGAAAAAAAGTTGTTTCATAAACTTTCTCGTTTACTTTCTTAGTTTTAGAAATAAATACTGATCTATAAATAGATCGCTGGGCGGCTATGTTATAAAAATCTGCAAAATAAAAAAAATTTTTTTTTCTAATTATTTAATAAAAAGCAAGTGTACAGTATAAAAAATAATTTAATACTACTTTGTTTCAACAGTGAAAATAATTAAGGTGTATGATATAACGGAAAACATGCAGTACATAACGTAACCAGACGTTTAGAACAATAAGTAAGTGGTCTTCCCTTACAACTTGAATATTGGCAACGCCTTTGTTGCTCTCTTTTTTTGATTAGATGATTTTTTCCATCAAATCTAACATCTCCTGGGACGTGTGTTCTTGATGTTGATGGCGTAGAAATGGGCCTTCCTTTGGTAACCCTAGATCCGTGTCCTAGTTTTAGATAAGGAACGGCAATGGCTCGACGAAAATCCTTTATAGGAAGTGGTGTTTGTTCCACTTTTCTATAAAGCTGACAAGCATTCACGATGGCCATGTCAATAATCCTTGTGATAAGACACCAATACCATTTCTTCCCTCTTATACGTATATGGTGTTTTTCAAGAAACCAATCATGTTGATCAACACCACCCATAAATCTATTGTAGCTGTTGATCACTATTGGTTGTGGAATTGCTATTTTGGCTTTGTCTTTCTTACTCCATCTTTGAACTGACGCCATCGGTTCAATAGTATCATAATTTGTGGCCATTGTGACACATTTGTTGTCATTCCATCTAACTAAAAGTATTTCGTTTTCCACATCAAATACATAATCGTGCGATCCTCGATCACGTTTTTCGATTTGCTTTTCAGGTAGTAGTGGTGCATTTAAAATTCTGTTTTTGCGCAACGTACCCGTTGCTCGATATCCTTTTCTCCTCAAATCCACCAATAATTTCAGATTTGTAAAAAAATTGTCAAAAAATATTTGGTGAGAATTCGGACTTGTTACAACTGACAACATATTGTTGACCACGCGTGTTCCAAGAGGCTCTAACGATTGATTATCATCGGATTCTTTTCCACAATATAAGCTAAACTTATAACAATAACCATCGATTCCACACATTGCCCATAATTTATATCCGAATCTAATTGGCTTGGAACGGATAAACTGTTTTATTGAATGGTGTCCGTAATAACGCACAATCATTTCGTCTATAGATAAACGTTCATGGAAAATTCCCCACTTTAGAAAATTCGTATTTATTAGATCCACTAAAGGTCGAATTTTGAAAGATTTGTCTGCCTTGTTATTCTGAGCTTCTGAATTGTTTTGAACATGAAATACAGATTTGAGTTCTAAATACGTATTACGGCTCATTGCATTTTTTACTATAGGTATTCCCAAATCCTCTTTTTCGGACCAATAGTCCCTTTCACTCGGTAAAGTGTGGTACCCCGCAAAAATCAAAAACCCAATGAAGGTTTTAATTTCGTCGCTATTTGTTGAAAAATTTTGCTTATTTTTTACCTCCTTTGCGTAACGTATTGTTTCCGTCACAATCAAGTCATATACCTGGTCGTTGAAGAAATGTTCGAAATACATCAAAGGACTTTTTCCTTTTACTAGCCTTTCAACATTTTTAAAATTTTGGATATACCCTTCTTCACATTGCAGGAAACTATACTTGGGCGAACTTTTTTTCCACTTAGTTTGTAGATTGGCCGATTTTCTTTTTCTTTTTTTACCACTAGCAGATGTCGATGCCTCTGCTTGTTCGACTGTTTCGTCGCTTATGTCGTCTTGCACCAATACTTCTACAGTTCCGGGAACATCACTTATGTCTGGAACACCAATTTCATCATCAGGAACTTCATCTTCGTCTGTCAGATCATCCACTTCCGGTGGAATCAATGCTATATCTGCTTCGATTTCACTGGAAAAGCAGTAATCTAGAGCTTCTTCCAAGGTTTTAAAGGGCTTCCGGTTCATATCGAAAACCTAAAAGCAAGACAAACTCAGTACGAAAATAATTTAAAAATGATAATGCAAATGCCCAGCGTTCTATTTATAGATCGCTGCGTTTTAGTGAATGTAATTCGAATTCTATCTAAAATATACTTACAAATTTTATATTATCTAATAAAGGAAACAACTGATAATAAACATATATAAACAATATTATTACTTACGCTATTATTTTTTATTTTACCCCAGTATAATATTTGAAGACGCACGTAATACAAAACTCACACTTCACCGTGTGACAGTTTACAAAAGAATGCGAAATCTTTTAACTGCTTTTAGCTTACAGCGCTCCCTTGAGTGTCTATTAATAGATACAGATACATAAACCCACCCGAAACATTCAAGTCCACCACCAAGTGACAAAATTTAAGTGATCTACGGATAGATCGCTGGGCGCTAATGGGTTAATTGCCGTTTGTATTAGCTACTTAATACGTCAAAATATTAAAAATAAACATACTGCATTAAAATAGAATTATTTTCAAAGTGGAAATGGTGAGAAGTTACCTGCATATATTACTTCTGTTAACTTTTTACTTTCTGATGCCTCCGGTATAGGGAAGTATTGATATCATGAAAATTTTGGCAGTCGAAGTTTTAACGGAAATACACGTTTTAGCACTTACAGAGCCCAAAAAAGTGGTTTACAAAAAATTACCTTAAGGCTAATCTAAAACTTTTTTGCCGAGCTCTCTAGCTTGAAAATGGCGCCCGCTACGATTTATTCAAAATTTCGACTGTGCCCATTTGCTAAAAAACTACTTGTCTGTATGGGGATCAACTACAACTTGCTTGACAGCCCTTTGCGGGTAGTATACCATGAAATAAGATTAATTTCTAAAATCGAAAAACGATCGCAAAATTTTTTGTAATTTTCAAAAAACTATTTTTCAGAAACTGGTCATCAATTTTTTTAATCTTTGTGCCGGTAGAGCTGCGGACGAGCTACAATTTGTTTTCTACACACCTCTTAAATTTCATGCGACGCTCCCGACGAATTTTTAATTATTGAAAATTCGAATTTGCTAGCCCTATGGTGCTTTTATTAATCGAAATATGATAAACAGTTGAATACAAAAGTTATTCAACAGATAATTTTCCATGGTCTGAAATCAATATAACTTAAAGAGGGTGTTCAGTTTTCAAGGGACAATAGGCAACTTTGTTATTTTAAATAAAACACCTTGTATATTTTTTATATTTATTATATTTTAGAATGCTAAATTTAATTCTAGATAGGATGTATCGGGTATTCCTATACCTAAAATGAACAGTTGTTGAGATTTTTGCGATTGTCAAATTCTTCTATAATTATTTTAATTTTATTTAAAAGCTAGACTTCTTTAACTTGGGTATTTTCTTAAAAAAGTTACAAAATAACGACAAATTGCAAAAGTTGCATAGACGCATAAAAGCAGCTAAGTTGCTGTTAACTGATTAGAACGAATAATAGTACCTACATCTGCCGTGTAAAAGTGTTCAAGTAATATTTTTCCTTGTAAAGACTTTAGATAATGTAAAAGGGTTCGTTTACCTGCGAAGGGTACTTATAACAAGCCTTGAGCAGACTAGGAACGTAGATCTTAACTTGCTCGAATGCTGCAATATTAGTTGCATACTCTGTAGGATTTTGCGACATTACATCTGAACTTGATTGTACATAAGTAATCAAATCGTTGAAATGAATTTTAAAGAATTGAATATCTGTTAGCTTTAAATATAAACAATACAACTGCACGTGGTTAATTCTCATAAATGTGGGTTTTATAAACTATAGAAATAGAAATACTTACCGATGAAATGAAAACAAATAATTCCTTGATTGAGGAGCACTGCAAATAACGCATTTTCGCGCCATTTTAGATTAAAATTAAAGATTTCAATAACACAAAACGTTTCCACATTTGCAGGTTATGCGCTGTTCTTGTGACTTTTCTCACTGACAGTTTAATTTGTGTAATTCTCGCCATACGTCAACAGCAACTGGATGAGCGCCAATATTGAAAAGGGTACAAGTGAAACAACATTATTGGATGTCATGCAACGGCAAAAGAGACAGATAAAAAAGTTTGTTGGGATCCTTACAACAGTGACGTACCTAGTTTCTTATGGAGTAGTATTATCCATGTAAATGTGTATGATCTAAGCACAGAACAGTTGATGTTGTTTTATTTCAAAAGTCCTGCAAATCCAATTTCAGTTCCTATCATAGCTCTGGCTCCATCAGTGACAATACAGGAACATTTATCGAATCCCCCGTAGTCTGACACCACCTTATTTACAGCTTCAAAAATATCCGTACCCTTGGTTGTACCATGGAGAGGAATAAGATCAAGCATCTCCTCTGCTACACTGGAGTCGTTTTGAATAGTTCGGATAAAAATTACAAGCTGGCTAATGTCGGACAGATCAGTGCTTTCATCCAAGCATAGCGAAAAATATTTACATTTTTCAACCGTGTCATGCAGTTTTTTTGGATACATATTGATTAATATGGTCCACTCGTCTTGCAATTGTTTGATGCGACACTGATACTGTTTTTGTTTCATTGAATTGTTTTGCCATTTTGATTGCACAGTTTTTAATAAGTACTCCATCACAAAAAGGTTTCTTCGCTTTGACAATTTCCAGCGCTCCTTCGTAAGAAGCGGCAATACTGCACTTGTTATCAGTGTCAGATTTTTAAAAAATGTTGTTTGTTGTTTTAGTTTTTTCTTATAATCCGTAATGATAGCCTTTCTTGACTCCCCTGTATATTGCTGAAACGTTTTCTCGTGTAACGTGGTGTAATGTCGTTTCATATTATATTCTTTGGGAACCGAATACATACAATCCACTGAAGTTTATTATTGTTGTTTGTGATTAAATAGTCTGATTCCCAACGGTCATTATAAACTCGATGTTCGTTCGTTATTTTTCTTTTCTGCGAAGACATATTTCACCGAGTATTTCACTTAAAAAGGCTTTAGAATTGGTGCGTAACGCACACTAGAACAATTATTAACCGACTCTGCCCGCCCCGCTTGACTCAACCTTCTTATATACGTGCGCGTGGCTTCTCGAATATTCGAGGGTGATCGAGCAAGATCGGTCCGATTTCCAATAACTTCATTGCGACCTTCTATCCGTCTCCAGTGGCGTCACACGTGCTTTTATTTGTATTTTATTGTTAATGTAAGAATTTTGCATATTTCGTATTTGAGGGTTTTATACTTTTTGCGGCCCGCTCCGCGGGCCTCACGTTGAACAGCCCTGGTGTACATCATTACAGGTGATGAAACGTGGAAATACTTCTATAATCCCGGAAAAAAAAGCAACACACAGCAATTTAAGTCTTTGAGAACAAATCGGCTCCAACAAAAGTTATTCTTGAAAAAAGCCAAAACAAAAAAATGGTCGCCACGTTTTTTGGAATTACTGAACATGTTTCTACTGTAGCACTGGAGGATCGTCATACTGTTAATGCTGAATGGTACACTACAGTTTGTTTGCCTCAAGTTCTCTTCACGAAAAACATCCAAGAGGAAGGATCATCTTGCATCAAGATAGCGCTCAGGCACACACTGCTGCTCGAACGACTGAGGATTTTGAGTGCGCAAAACATTGAAATAATGGGTCATTCACCGTAGTGATTGACATATTTAAAAATGAAATAAATAACCTAATGCGGGAAGATTGAAGAAAATGTTTTGAAGATTGGTTTTCACGCATGCAAAAATGCATCGACTGTGGACGGGAATACTGTGAAAAATTATAAATAAATGTGTTTTGTTAATAAATTATGTATTACTTCACTAGGCTCAGCGGAAAGAAAACAGCCCTTGTATTACTATAGTCTCATCTATCATTTAAATTTCCCTCTTGATAAAATATATAAATTCCAAATTAGTTAAACTTATTGTTGCTAAACCAAACAAAAATTTATTTAAATGTATTTACAAAAAATAATACAACAAAAAAAATGTAAAAATAAAAGTACTAACACAAATAATTTGTAATGGTATATTTATAATAATTATCTTTCTAGAGATGCTTAAACACTTTACAAGCACATTATTTTACAATTACTAAATTTATAAAAAAAAAGGGCAATTTGGTGATCTATGATGCTCCAGTTTTTGCTGGTTCTTTATTATTGTTATTTGGTTCTCTCTCTTTGTTCCACTCTTTTAGACCTTCTGGAAGAGTGGTGTCTTCTTCAAAAGAGCCGGTACCTTCAACAAATTCTTCATAGGTTG
>JABXWE010010899.1:0-13092 GCA_014611495.1 Limonius californicus | reverse complement strand
TTAAGGTAAGTAAATTACAGGTTTTTCGTCAAGATTTCTTTCACAGCAAGTGTTCGAAATGTCCACCCCCTTGCTCTATACACAATCTTGCTCGTTTTTGTAAACTTCGAGACACCTTTTCGAGCATGTGCTGTGAGTTATTTATTTCGATGCATTTATGAATTATTCTTGCTGTAAGCTCATCTAAATTTTGTATTGGTGTCTGATAAATTGAATTTTTCACATAGGGCCAGACAAAAAAATCCAACGTTGTTAAATCACAGGACCCTGGGTGGATAAGCAACTGGAGTGTTCCGACTGATTACTCTATTGCCGAAGAATTCCTGAATAAAATTCAAGTTCTCCAGAGTACAATGAACAGGCGAGCCATCCTGCTGGAAGTACCCTTCCCGCAGCTCTTGGTCATCTAACTGATTAATAAAAGGTTCCAAAATCTCTTCGCGATACCTTAATGCATTGATTGTCCCTTGAAAAAAAATTGGTCCTACAAGTCGTCGTCGGCTAAGACCAATCCACACGCCAAGCTTTTGCGGATGAAGTGGTGTTTCTCTAAACGCATATGGATTCTCCGCAGACCAAATTCTTATATTTTGGGAGTTCACATATCCAGATAAATGAAACCATGCTTCGTCCGAAAAAAACACGTTGTTCAAGTCGTTGTCTTCAGGAAATGCGTTTAAAAACCATTGACAATATCGTTCTCTTAGAGGCATGTCTGCTGGTAGAATCTGATGAACTGAAGTTACTTTATATGGGAATAACTTTAAATCTGCTTTAAGAATATTCCTCGTGGTTGTGTAAGACAAATCAATGCGCTGTGAAAGACGTCGAAGTGAAGTTGAGGGAGCTTCAGCCATTATTTGTCTAACATTTTCCAGGACGTCTGGTGTGCGTTCTGTAGGTCTACCGCTACCATTTCTGCGTGTACCACCACCTGTTTCATCGAATAATTCCACAGTGTGCCTTAGAGCATCGTAAAATCGAATGTATTCAACAATTCCAAAATGGTCTGTAAAATCGTTGGAGCATTCCTGGATCGAATACCGCCACTCACCATTTATGATGATTCCCGTTCGGTAATAAGCTTTTACCATAAATATCTTATGCTGCACTGTGAAATTAATTTTTGAATAAATAATTGAAGCTTCTTTATTTAATTATTGGCAGCTATGCTGTTACAATTTTCATATTGTCAGATTCTAAAGCTTAATATAGACGGGACAATCCCTAGGCTACTGCAATTGACTTTTTAAAAAATCATTTTGTATGTTTATAGTACTTATTCTGAGATAAAACGAAAAAAATATAAACAGGGTGTTTGAAATTTTCGAATATTAACATGGATATACGTACTCGGCGCAAACTTTCCAGCAATATCCCGGTTATATGTATTTGAAACACCATTATAGTATAGTACCTATGCCGTTTTTTATTATAGAAGCTATCTATTTACTAACGCAAAGTATATCCCTTTTGCAACTGCAATGCAAAATAATTTATGCAATCTTTTAACTGTAGTAAAGGAATTTATTGGACAATCTATTTTCTTGTTGATACGAAACAAAGGAAGTTAATTCGATCTGGAAATCGATGTATGTGCTCTGTTTACGGCTTAATAATTATTTTATGAATATTAAACGCGAGATAGTCCTATCACAGCTTTACCACCTCTTACTAGAAAACTCAAGTCACAAAAATAAACCTTAACAAGCAAAGCCTGTAACAACGCAATAATCATTGAGTATAGGTACAACCGAAGTAATTGGGACCAGGGTACATACAGATTGTTGACCTATTGAATTTATATTATAAAACACACGTAAATGTAGACAGTTTAGTAAGAAAGACGACTTCAGCAATTATTTTCTGTTTTTTCATTCCTTCCAATAATAGTTACATAGCGTATTTTAATAATAACTAAACATACGAATACCTATATTTACAAAGTGACTTTGCATCTTCATATTCGACTACATCTAAATGTTCTACCTATATCTACTGAATTTCAACCGGCCGTAAAAACCTGCAATACAACCCTGACCATTGAAAAAATGATTTAGTTTTGAAAAATATTGAGTTTCTGAGGATTATGAAATTGATAAGGCTATAGACATCTGAGCTGAGCATCGATTTGATATCTTCCCTGAAGAATTACGTATGAAAAAGCTATTTGGCAAGTGGTTGTTGCATTTCCAAATTAGAATGAACATTTTTCAAGAAGAAAGGAAGTCATGGCAGGTTCATTCCCCAGAAGGAGGTGGGCCGCTATAGGGGTCAGTCCAGAACCCTTAGCCCCTCTTCAGTCAGTAATGGGAATGCAAGGATGGGAAGGACCAGGAAACATGGATAATGAAATTTTCGTGGATGATACTGTCCCAGCATATATCTAAATGACCCAGGAAAACCACGAAAAACCTGAGTCGGAACAGACCGCCCACGGGTGCGAACCCTAGAACTTCCGAATGAAAGGTAAACACTCTACCGCTGAGCCACCTCGGCATTTCTCAAGAGTATATGTTTGGAAATTCCATATCAAATATTTGGCATATCGTAAATGCAACTGGATGTGAAAACGTAAATATTTAACCATTTAATATGATTGCTAAATTTAGTGGTCGTATTTAGATTTGGGCTAAATGTTTCACTGTTTCATTGATATAAAAGTAGCTGGAAATAATACTAGAAAAACAATAACAACTGTTGGCGAAACAAAATGTTGTGCTTTTGCTTCTGATTTCGGAAAAATGAAAGTATTATTAATATTTCGAACCAACGGATGAGTAGGGAAAAACTAAATTGTTCTCTGGACTCTGCTGAATAAATACGCCAAGAACGTGCTGTTGTTGATAACAATTTGAACAAAGCATTAACGTAATATGAAATGTGATTCAAAATGATATAAAACAAGTAGACTACCTGCTTACAATACTCAGATCATACTACAGTATAGTTAAGGCTTCTATAGTTTTATATATGTACGTGCGTACATGCGAGATTCATAAATTAAATAAATCTTACTTTACAATTTCCATTATTCATAGATTCAGCCCTACAGAAATCTTAGACATTGAAAGGTTGGCAGCGATTAATTTTCATTAGAACAAATAATATACAGTCGCATCCATTAGTGGTTTTTTGTATTACAACTAAACCGTCAGAACAGGTAATGTTCCTACACCTAGAACATTTGATGTTATGGTAAAACAGATTCTAGATTCAATTTTTATAAAAAAGTGAGCCAAATATAGCCTGAGTGTAAAGAGATACTTGGAAAACCGAGTCCTAGATCTCTCTTAATCAAAACCAAACCAAATATAATAATACATAACACGGATGTCGTAATGTATTAAGTTTTACACAAACATAATTTTTTGATGATATGGATGATGAATTTCCCTCCAGTGTCCTTTACTACCATGCGCAATGAGGAATACATTGGACTTTTTTATGCAGGAGCTATGGGATAACATGTTTTATTCATTACTTGTATCCTGTATCACATACATCGTCCTTAGTGCATTTATTAAAATTACTGTTTTTCAATTAATCCAAAAATGTTTTATAATTTAATTTATATTTCAAAATAATGAGTTGCTTAAATTTGTTTAAATGTATTTTCAAAAAGTTATGGCATCTTCAAAATGTAACTTTCTTTGAACTAACCCATCATTCTAAAAACCGGGTCAATGTAAGCTGTAGTAGATACTTAAAACGAACGATATCCATGAGGAATCATGGTGTAATTGCTAAGCTTTGGACATTAATCTATTTAGTGCAGGTATTACTAGTTATTAAACTACTATCCTTAGGTTGCAAATATTAAATCAATTTCAGAATATTAATTACATCAAATAGTTCCTTTGAGTTACAATGCATTTCTTGGTATGTCTACGTTATTATTAATATTATTATTATCTTAAGTTCAATGCTATTTTTGAGTTGACCACGAAACACGAGTTAAAGTTTTGAGGTTAGGTTCGATCTGTTGCCTAGTGTTGTGTGTAGTGGTGACCTTTCCACATCCTGCGAGTGAATATTAAATTTGGGGCAGCAAAATAAATATTTCGTGACTGACAACTCTGACGTAGTCCACAGAATTAGATTTCAAAAGCTTAAACCTAGTAATTTACTGTTTCAAAAATTTATTGGTTCTATGTATTGTACTTATGAGAATAATAGCAATGTAAATGGAGTTGACATTGAAAAAATAAATCAAATATGCGTACTCAACCAAGTAGATGATATATCACTCACATTAATCTGATTATTATAGAACCTATTTTTTCAATTGACTATGTTCTATGTTAAGTGAATTTTTTTTGAACGTGTCCCGTCTACGTGTAAGTCACTTGAAAACCTAAGTAAGTTTTTTAACTACGCCTTAAAGAAAAACTACTTGATTATTTTCCTTCGTCATTTTGAAGATATAACAGTGTTTTACAGTAATGTTACTACATCTGGCAACTCTACTGATTGGTTACGTTCAGTGTTCGTACGAATGTCCGAAGGCGTGCAAGGGTGCCTTCAAAAACAATGAGACACATCAACTCGAAGCATGTGAAGCTTGTTGATACATAAAAAAAACTTTTGTTTTAGAAACTTCAGCATAAAAGTTTAATAAGGGTATGCAAACGGCAAAGTCAATATTTTTCCGAAATCTTACCCAAACTGTTTACAAAAACAACAGATTGGCAAATATCAGCTACAATTATTACTTCACAATTTATCTCTTTACATAATAATAACGCCAATTTTTTAAGTTTGTTTTAACACTAATATTAAAATAACTTACGTTACTGATATTGCGATTGTGGACGATGCAGTCTGTATGTCCATATTTAGTTCTGCCGTTATAATCCCTTGATCACACATAATGTCCTCCACTTCCGTACGAAGGGGATCGTCCTCCATGTCGAGTTCAATCTGGAGTAATAATTTCAAATTAAAATATTTGTTACTACAAAATGCACTTACATACGACTTAAATAAAGCCTTAGATCAAATAAATAGCTTCTGTAACTAACAGTCGTTCAAAATAAAACACTTAGCCCTATCTATCTACTTTGTTCGTTTTGCATTTTTTGTATTGCCAGATAAATAGAGTCCTCAAGTACATCCGCACATGTCCAAATATCTCAATTACTTCATTTTATCTATAACCTATTTTCCAAAACAGCAGTACAATTTATATGCAAACGTAAGCGGTGTAAGTATGGAGTAAGTTTTATGTACCTATATATGCAAATCTCTGAATAAAAAGAATTCCGTTTGGTTGAAGTTTTCGATAATTCGAAGAATTCTGCCATTCCACTTCCCATAATTTTCCCATTAAAATGATTCTTTCGAGGAATGTATTTACAAACACAACTCCAATATAAATAATATTATACCTGCCGATAGGCAATGAGTCTTAACAATTGTCTTTTGCAGACATCGTCGATGTTTCGCATCTATACAGCAAAACTGATGATACTGATATGGTATTGCAGAATTTCATTTGTGTATATTTGCTGTATTTCCAGTAGATCGTAATATTGCGCCACACATCTTTTGGAAGATGTTAAGGTTATTTTTTAAATCGTTATCATAGCTTCCATACATGTGGACGTCTTCTACTCGACAAGATGACTTCTCTCTTGACTTGAGTCTATTAGAGATCGACGTCTTCTTGGACTCCTTGTATATTTGTTAATGTTTTTCTTTCCGAAGAACGTGTTTTGTAAATTCTAAGTTGGTTGAATACTGCGAACTGCCTCAATTCTTCACCATTACAATATAGTGTGTTTTCCTCATACGAGCTTATGATTTTGCTCACCGTTTTATTGCCAATTCGAGTATTGTAATATTCTGCAATAACTATGTAATTGTTTATGTTAATTTTGTTATATTCTTGTTGTAAGGACTTTTTAATCTATTCTCTTTTCCCTTCTTCTGATTTATATGCTTGTAAAATAGTCATACGACCTCTTCCTACTTTTAGTTTTATCCTTACTATCTCATTGATGAATTCATACCTCCGAATTGCATCTCTCGATTTCTTATTAATTACTATTGCGTTGTAGACGCGCTCCTTCATTTGGCACTTCGCAACAGATCATGACGTATTCCTCTTTATACATATAGGTACATATAGTTCCATTAAGTTTTTTCTTAGTTTCTGGTAGTATCACGTCAAGGTCTCTTTCTTCCATTATCTTGTTTATTTCAACTCCTTTTGTACTGATACCCCGTGCATTCCAGACATTCAGTTTTAATGAGTTTCATATCCACTTACGTTTCTCATTTTCTAATTAACTAAATGTAGATTAATGATAATTTGGTAACAATAAACTTCATTTGCTTATTTCTTACGAGGTACTAACCATTTCAAATGAAATATTCGGTTTTGCTTCAAGTTTATAGCAACCAAGTAGGTAGCATCATGGAATACAGTAAGCGAAAATTCGGTTTGGAAAAGGCGTAAATAGAAAAATTATACTGCTAAGGAATTTGACACACCCTGTCTACAATTCCAAAAAAATAAAGAACTCCATGATTGATAAAGCTAGTCATGCAGTAGATACATTATCGACTTTTTTATCTGTCGAAGACAATCGCAACGGAAGAATTATTTAAGTATTTGCTATTAATTGAGTAGTATTGTAAAAATTAAATAAAAAACCCAAACCATAAAAAAATATCCAGTTATTTTGCAAAAATTCTATGAAACGTAAATTATTATCGTAATATGTATGAACGTTTCGTGTAAAGTTTACACTGTAAACAATTACTTACCGTCTATAAAAAATCGTCATTATGCATTAGAGAATCAACCATGAAATTAAACATAAAATTATTTGGAAATTTCGAATTACTAACTCTTTAAATTAACTTATCTTGGATACAGGACAAAAGGCTGTTAATAGTTATTTATTGTATAAGACGATAAAATTGTACTTTCTCTTTGAGAGTGTTTTTTAGCGTCGAGACGTCAGTCGAGACGCTAATTACGCTCGAGAAGATAATGCGATTTTATCGTCGTGTGCAATACAACATTTTTTTCTATAGCAAGACTTCAAATTCAGGTGAAAAATAAAATTTCAAAGAAAATTGTAATTTTTGGCACAAAAATCGCAACTGTGTTGCTCCGTTACTACGGATATGAATTACTCTGTCAACAAATGTCAAACAAATTTTACATTCTGGTTTTTGTGGAGTGTTCAGTATTTTTGCGTTTTATGTACGAAGTGAATACAAAATGTACGGAAAAGAAAACATTTTATCTACCCTTGCTGTTAAAGTGTTACTTTATCTACCCTTGCGGTTAAAGTGATACTTTATCTACTCAAAAGAGTTGCTATAACAACATTTTAAGATTAGCTATAGAAAAAAATACAATTTAACAGCATTTATACACCGATAGTCAAGGCCGCCGCGAGGGTATGTGCTGCCCTCAGGCAAATTTTTTAATGCCGACCCTTCCCGGTGCTGCCATCAAAATTTACTGACAAACAAAACATTTTAGATACTTTCTTGTAATTTATTGCAAGTAAGAAAACAAACGCACACTCTTCCAATTTCTTTCTTTTCAGTTGTTATAATTGATAATATATGAAGTTTTATACAAACTTGTATTAAACAAATCTTATATAATGATGAAAACCAGGGCCGTTTTTGGCAAGTGTGCAGTGTATGCGCGCAGACTGCCAAATTCTTAGGGTGGCCTCTTTATTGTGCTTTTTTAAAGAATAAAATTAAAATTTAGTAAACATATTAGGAAGTAGCAGTAGGATAGAGGCCAGCGTGTTACATTTCTACGCTGAAGGTCTGGGGTTCAATTCCTAGTACCAGAATACAGCATTTTTAACGGCGGTTCTCCCTCGCAAGACAATGCCAGACCAGCGAGGTATTCTGCCTAGTTAACCTTCTCTGGAGTAAAAGTGTTTACACTTCCCGTGGCTCGGAGCCTACGTTAAGCTGTCGGTCCCTTACATATGTGGTACTTTAAAAACGTGCAACACAGACATAGGAGAAAAGGTTTCGTCTCGTAAGAGATAAAGCACTCAAACAAGAAGAAGAATTATATTAGGGATGCCGAAATTTTAGTTCCAGAATTTCAAGTTGTAAAGAGTTGGACTGAACTTCGTCTTTGTGATTATGAAAGTTACAAATGTAGAATTATTAAGAATACAATTTTAGCTAACATTTGTTAATACAGCTTTAAATACTATTCAGGAAAGGTTTGAAAATCCACAGGAATATCATAATGTATTTAAATTTCTTTTAGCATATTGAGAAATGACTGAATAGGAAATGAAAAAATCGTGCTTGGATTTAGATGTTTCTCTTCCAATTAACAGAGGAAGCAAAAGTTTTAAACATATTGATGGTCTTTAGCTCTTTAACGAGCTGATAATGTATAGAGTTTTTACCAGTGGATTTGAAGGTGGATAGGACCCATTTTCTCTGGAGTAGAAGTGTTTACCCTTCCCGTGATTCAAAGCCCACGCTAAGCTACGAAGGTCCTTTATGTCTATGCCACTCTAAACGCGCATATTAGAGATCGCTACATCTCGTAAGAGATAAAGCACTCGAAGGACCCATTAAAGAAATTTAACATATATAAAAAAAATAACTCGATGTCATTATTTCTTAATCTGTTTATGACTTTGAGAATTCTTTCGACATTATCAGTTAGTGTAGCATCAAGTGCAAAAAGTTTTTCAAAACTTAAGCTTATAAAGACATATTTAACAACGTCAATGATTCAAGAAGGTTTAATGATCTAGGCTGTTGGCTATAAAGAAGGAATTGTGTGAAAATTTTGAATTATCAGATGTAATTGATGAATTGGCAAATACGAAAGCAGAAACAGTGTACCTTTAACGCTATGGATACATACATTTTGTTAAGTTACTTATGTTTTGAATATAAATCTCTTTCTTCTTCTTCTTCTCTTTGACGTTTGTCGGGCATGAGGCTAACCTAACTTGTGGAACAGAGAAGAGAAGGTCAAAGATGTTCGTATGATAACTTGGAATGACGGCTTTATTCATTTTTTGCGAACAGAATCTGTCACAATTTCTTCTAAATTCAAATTTCCTGCCAATTCTTGTTCTATTCATAACATTGCCAATCCTATTACTCGTTCTTCTATCATGAATGCCCTTAAATAGTTTCTAATTAATTATCATTAAGAAAAATACCAATCGGTGCTCGCGCAACGGATATTGGTATTGTTAGTAATATAATTATGTAGAATTAGTCTAAGAGCTTCTTCCGGACCAACGTGGGATTTTATTAGGGTACCTTTTCATTTCTTCGTACAGTTCGATTCCATCAATATGAAATTGTGATCTATCTGTTTCAGACAATGTAATTTCTAAGAACTTGCAATGTTTTAATATTTCTTCAGGTGTCTAACTATTAATTGCATTAATATTATATAGAAAATAAAACTTTCTATTCTAGTTTCGACTTTCAAATATTTCAAATCTGTTTTGCAAGGATATTGTTTTATTTACTATTGCATTGAAACACTCACATTCAATTCTGTTTTCTAAATCTTGTATATGTTCATCTTCGCCTTTATAATCAAACGTGTTTAAATAAGAATTCCGAATGTTTGTACATTTTAAAAATATTTTATAAGACAGTGCATATTCAATTATAAAAACAATCAACCAAATTCAATCATGCTGTTGTTATCACTTTTGCATTATTTGGTACTATAATTTAGTGCAGCATATTCTCAATGGGAAGAAACGTTTCTAAACAGGGGTTCCCATATCAAATAGCCGAATTTTCTCGGAAGGACGCCGTTGATCATGCACTCTTGTTATCCGACGACTAACTAGGATTGTAATTCTGCCGCCCCTATAAATTGCCGCCGGCGGTACCTGAATGCTAGCGATGCTCCTGCTCACAGTCCCACAACCTGTATGTGAGTATTAATTATTTACATAGTACACTATCGTTTAGTCTGGAAACACACAGACTTAAAAACTAACTATTAGTAGGAATTATTATGAATAATTTTCTGCTTCCTACTACTACAATTTCAATCTTTATTCAAAATCAAATGTTGGACTAATATGGAATTTATTTGACAAAGTGTGTTAAGTTTTACCACATTAGATTTAACATTTACTATTATATTTAAGATTACAGTTATTTGACTGCAGGGTATATTCTAAGAGAAATGAAGAAATAAGGGAAGAACTTGACATATTCAACTTGCATGAAGTGATTAAACATTACCGCTAAAGGTGGTTAGAACATCTGCAGAGAATGGAAAACACTAGAAATCCCAAAATTCTTTACCACTACAGACCCGCCGGAAGGAGGAATGTGGGACGTCCAAAGAAGCGATGCCATGAACAAATCACATGAAGACGGAACAAACCTTAAAGGTTTAATCCTTGACGTTGTTGATGATGATGATAGTTATTTGAATATTTGATTCATATTTAAACTGATTAAATGTATTGACGGTATACCAAAAGTATGTCACTGATGTTACCGCAGCAGTATCTGTTCATAAAAAAAGATTTTCCGAATTAAAGCTGGTTATTTATAATACGTCTCTAATACATAACTTTTATCATCGTTCATAAAGCATGTTATACAGGGTGTCCCATAACTCGAGGTACATTGCTTAAGGGCGTGTTATTAAAGTCATTTAGAGTCGAAATTGTTTAATAAACGTATGTCTGAAAATGCTTTCTAGCAAAACTGTAATCGTCGAAAGTTAAAACTCTGAACAAGTAAAATGGAAAAAAATGTATGTAACTTGTTTTTTTAAAAATTGAACAACCAATTCTGTTCTAATTTTTCCCTTACATCTTCAAATCAAAGGCTGGCCTTGCGTAAAATTGATCTAACTGCTCGTTCCACAATGTCAAGAACATTTATTATTTACGCGGTGCGCCGTCTTGTTCTAATCACATATGAACCTTGTTTTTAACAGTAATAATCTTCATCAAAAAAGACAGTTCTTGTAAAAAGCGAAGATGAATCTCGCCTGTTAAAACGCACTTCTATAGCAAAAGGTCGATCAAGTTGGTCGTTAATAATTCTACCAATAATGCTTACCGAAACCAATGCTGAAAATATTTTTCGTTGATTTTGTGGGGGTTTTCAATGAACCAGTAATGTGAATTTCGAATATTATCGATACCATATAGTAGCATCGACAATGAATAAAACGTTATCAAGATGCTGCCGTTCAATAAGCAAACGATAGAAGTGCATCTGTAAATATAAATGCCTTGACAGCAACGGCTGTATTTATTGGATATAATATGGCCATACGTATTCCTTACATTCCTTACATACGCATGGATGTAAGGTCCTCCATACCTTCGTCCGTGTAACACCTGTATGAGTAGATATTCTTCATCCACTAGCAGTGGCTAGTGGATGAATAGTAAATGGACTGCGTTCAACAATCTCTAATATCATTTCCTCTTAATCAATGTTACCTGGTTCACGTTCAACGGCAGCGGTAGGAAACGATCCGGTTTAGAAATCGGTGAACTCCGTTGAAAACGCGCTGATCTGCTATTGGGAAATCGCTTCTGACATTCCACAGCTCATAAAACATTGGCTGGCATAAAACATTGAAAACACGACATACATTAATCTAAGACTGATTCATACAATTATAAACTTTGAGAGTCTGACACGAAACGACTTCCTGGAAGATCATAGTCCATAGGAAAAAAGGCAATGCAATAAACAGGGCTAACATCTAATATGAGTATATGAAGATTCTGAATGACTTTAATAACACGCCCTTAACTATGGACTTCAAGTCATGGAACACCTTATATAATTTTGTAAAATTATCACCCAATGGGTATGAAGAGGAAGGATTAAGTAAGTAAGTAAAATTATTGTTTCGCAAATAAAGTACGGTTATGTGTGTCGTTTCATGATTGCTTAAACTGTTGGTTCTTGAAGCACTTGTTCCCTAAGAAAATAGTATTATTTGGCGTAAAAGCAAAAATATGAGTTAACACTTTTGCTGTTATGCAACAATAATATTTAATAGCGTAATTTCAGAATAATTTGTAATTAGTGTTTAAATTGATATTTCTGGATTTATTAAACATTATTTTCGTTTACTACTTTGCCTATACTCGTTTTGTTAAAGATGGATACATTTTTAAAACGGTGATTACAACCTTCCCCGTCTGGCAGTGACAAGAATACAAAGAAAAATACATTGTACAGCGATGAATATTTCAAATAAGGTTTTACGGTTATTTCCCAGACACGCCTTTGTCGAGAAGTGTTGTCGAAAAAAATTATGAAGCCATTTCGACATTTATATACCAATACCAAACATCCAGACGAAAAAGAAAAGCCTGTGGAATTCTTTGAAAGACAACTAATCTCCCACCACAAGGAGCAAGTCAGTTTTACACGAGCAACCATTAGTAATAAAAAAGCACTACTATCAAGTTATCGAATTGCAATTCGCATTGCAAAAACAGTAAGCCACATACAATTGCTGAAGATCTGGTTTTACCAGCAGCTGTTGAAATGGTGCAAATAATGGTTGGTGAAAAAGAGGCTGACAAACTGAAATCAGAAGAATAAGTAACATGGTAGAAAATATTGAAACACAAGTTGTTGAAAATATTAAGAACAGCACGTACTTCTCATTACAGATGGACGAATCCACGGATATTTCTAACTGTGTCCTATTTACAGCATTTTGTAAGATGCAATAGTGAGCATGGTATTACAGAAGATATTTTCTCTACGACTATAATATAATGTATTCGTTACATATACCTTTTTAGTTGAAGAATGATAGATATTCTCCATTGCCGTTGGATTCTGTAAAAAACGGTGGATAATGAATCAGAATCCAATGGGCGTGGCATGTTAGCGCTTGGATCTCCCACTTGTTTTTGAAGTAACTGTCAAAAACAGTTTTAAATTTTCGTATTCGTAAAAACAGTAAGAACTAGGTATGAATAATTCAGACAGCGAAAACGCTGAGATGTGTTGGCCACCAGAAATAACGGAAACCGCGAAAACGACGTGTAATTTACTGCCGAGAAAATCGTAGAAACAGTACACACGGCATAAAATCGTTGT
>JABXWE010010898.1:0-23961 GCA_014611495.1 Limonius californicus | reverse complement strand
CACCAGCAGCCAGACCACCGCCGCCACTACATCTACAACTTCAAGCACGGAAAGAAAACCACGCCGGAACCGCCAGAGGAAGGCTGCTCCAGCCGTGGAGATGCCGGCCGTTGCTACGCCCGCCGTCGCTACGCCCGCCGTCGCTACGCCCGCCGTCGCTACGCCTGCTGTCCCTACGTCCGCCGTCCCTACGCCCGCCGTCCCGACGCACGCCGTCAGACGCCAGCCGTCCCAACGCCAGTCCCCCGGACACCAATCGCCACAGTCGCTGTGGCGATTCCTACCCCAATGGTAACCCGCTCCTAGGCCGCCAAACTGGAAGTAACGAAAGATTTCATCCTGCCAAGACGTCGCCGCCGCACCTCGACAACATCCTCCGTGTCATTTTCCTCCTCGGCCCCACTAATTTCAACGTATTTCGTTTCAGGAATACCGCGGGAATCATCATCCCCTAAGGCCCTCGAGGCCTTATTCCAGAAGGTTGGGTTAATGGCCACGAACGTTTCCGCTTTCTCCAACGGAACAGCCTCCATATCATCACACCAGCCAAACCTCCGAGAAAAGTTGGAAGCTGTGGGCCACCAGTTAGGGAAACCTATCTCGGTCACCTCGCGGCGACCAGCAGCCAGGAAGGCGCCGACCCCGAAGCCCCTATCTTTCTCCTGCGTCGTCCGTGGAGTGGAACTCGGCGTCCTGCCGGAAGAGGTCAAGCAAGCCCTAGCTGCACAGGGATTAGCAGCCACAACGCCTGGAGAATCCGCTCCAAGGCCACCAAAGAGGGTACCCGACTCTTTCGTATCCTCACTACCTGTCAAGCATCCCTAGATGCTCTCCTGACCCGCGGCTTGCGTATGTTCAACCACACATACAAGGCCGAACCTTCCCACGCTCCCAAATCCTTGCCCATCCAGTGCGGACGGTGCATGAAGTTCGACCATTCGGCCACCCAATGCCAGGAGAGGAAGGCCACCTGCGGCCTCTGCGAAGAAGGCCACCGGACCGCGGCTTGCAAACCGGAAGAGACGCTTAAGTGCGTAAACTGCGAAGGGAACCACGTCGCTTTTTCCCTGAAGTGCCTCCGGCGCCCACAGGAAGCCGCCACCCCGGAAGCAGTAGGCCCCCTGAAGACCGTCGACGCCCCCGCACTAGAAGAAAACTCCACGGATAGTATTCCTTCCATCCTTCACATCTATCATCCGGTTCACCGTAACAACCTTCCTTAGCCTTTTCCCCAACCGCCGTGAACACGTGCAGAACGTTTTGAGGCCCCTTATTTACCAGTTTTTTGGTTTGCAGGTTGCCACGTCGTACGCGGGCAATTACGTTCATGTCACTCTAAAGAAGTGCACACTCTCGCAGACTGCTTACTCCGGCTCGACCTTTTCCGCATTCCTAACACCAAACCTACCTTTATCAATCATTCCGGCTGCTCATCAACGATCACATTCTTATAACAGACTCTCTAACACCTTTCTTTTTCAGATGAAGCGGCAATCGGCACTTCCATTACCAGCGACCACCTGCCCCTAACCGTGACGTCCAGCGTCATGGAACCACCGGCGAGAATCCAGACACTGAGAACTTACCGCGACTGGAAGCGGGCCCGCTGGGAGGAATTCCGAGAGACCGTCGAAACTGAAAGCCAAGGAATTCTACCTCCAGCCACCATCCACGAGCTGAATGAAACAGTCAGTAACATCACTTCCATCATCCAGGAAGCAGTGGAAAACACCGTCCACACGAAAACCTTCGACACCCACCGCCCGCCGCTCCCGCCCAACATCATCCCGTTGATCCGCAAGAAGAGGCGCCTGTACCGACAGTTCATCCGAACGCGAGACCCCCTGGTGAAGACTCAGTGGAACAGGCTGAATGCGATCGCCCGGCTTCAGACATAGGTTTCGCGAAGCCCGCTGGAACGCCGTCTGCGCCAGCCTCGATTACAGAGATGGAGCCAAGTTCTGGAGGAAGCTCCGAGGCCTCACCGGTCAACGCAGTCGGTCAACCACTCAGCTCGACCACCAAGGAGAAATCGTCACGGATACTCAACGTCAGGCCGACATCTTCGCCGGGACGCTCGAGGGAGTGCACCTGGACCCGGATGATACACTCTTCAACCTTCGCCCAAAAGATCAACCGCAGTATCAACGGTGATCTCTCCCTCTTTGCTCTCTTCCGCATTCTACAACCACATCCCGAACCCGTCCCAGAAATCCTACTTCCTATCGAGGAGGAGGAAGTCAATGCGGCCATTGCCTCTGGCAAAAACACGGCCCCTGGCTCCGATTCCATCACCCGCAAAGTCCTGCGCCAGCTCCCCGAAACCACCATTACCCTACTCACGGCTTCCCGTTTCACGGAATTTAAGTCCGCTTTAGTGGAGAAATACGATGGAGTGCTGATAAAACTGAGGGCGCAGTTCTACGGCAGGAAACAGGGCCCCAACGAGCCAGCCGCAGAGTTCCTTTCAAAAAAGGATAAACTCCGCTCTTTATAGAAATGATGCAGCCCAGTCTTCGGCTACACCTCATGCCCCCCCTGGCCCATGCCCACGAACATATCCGAGTTATCCGGACGCGTGAGCAGCATCGGAGAACTTCTTCTAGAAGCCGCTCCGCTCCGCAAAACCGGAGTTTCCTCCGGCTCCAGCTCCTGCCCCGCTTGCGCCAACTCGAGCCCCACCAGCGCGCTGTCAAGCGGAACGTTCCGTCATGCCCAGGTGCCAGTTCTGTCCAGGCCGCCATTACCACCGTCACTGTCCGACGTTGAATGGCAGGCCAGAAGTGCAGTCGGCAAACGAAGAACCGGCCGAACGCAACGACACCGCCGTTCGGCTCACGTCACGACCCCAGCAGTAGCGCTGCTACACACCGGTGGTGCAACCCGAGGGCTACCTACTGTGCTACTGTGCCCGTAACAATCAACGGAACTCCAACAGAGGCTCTCCTTGATTCAGCCGCCACCCACAACTTCATCCGAAGTAGCATCGCTTCCGACGTCCGTCTGCTACAGGGAGTCACGGCCAGTTTAACCAGCTCCGGCAAACATTTGCAAATCTCCAGCAACACCGTTCGAAACCGAGTTCCTGGTAGTACCGGATCTACTAAGCCCAATTATTCTCGAGTATCCATGGCTACAAGAGCACCGCAGGACGCTACCCTACGGCGTCGTACGCGCCACTGGGACCACCCGCCGAATTCAACTACCTGTTAGGCGAGTTCCGGGACACTTTCAGCGAAGTAAACCAGCCCGCAACCACCGCCACCAGAAAACACGACATCCGCCTCCGAGAGAAGCAACCCTTCAGGCTATCTCCTTACAGGTACTCGCCGGCCAAAAAAATTGTTATAGCAGAGCAGGTAGAAGAAATGCTGGCCGACCGAATTATTAAGCCCAGCACGTCCATCTACTGTTCCCCGATAGTCATCGTAAACAAGAAGGATGGCAAACCCCGGTTCTGCGTCGACTACCGCCGCCTCAACGCACAAACATACGATGAGACTTCCCCGCTACCCATTATCCCAGAAACACTGCGCGATCTGGGAACTGCAACGGTATTCTCAACACTGGATTTAAAATCTGGCTATTGGCAGATACCGCTGGGGGAAGAATCCAGGGAACTCACGGCTTTCGCTACACACACGCAAGCAGCTCCGCAGCTTCCTGGGTTTGTGTAATTGGCTTCGTGATTACATTCCGCGCACCGCCCTGCTTACGGAACCACTGACTGACCTCCTGAAGGTCAACCGTAAATTTTCCTGAACCCTTAAGGCGGAGGAAACTTTCCAGAACGTCAATCAAGCCCTTGAGCAACCTCTGGAGCTTCACCGGCCCGATTTCAGCCAAGCGTTTATGCTACAAACAGACGCTAGCGGAACCGGCATCGCCGCCGTCCTATTCCAGGAAATACAGGGGCAGAAGAGGATCGTCAGCTACGCTAGCACCAAACCCGACTGAGAGGAACTAGCATGTAAATGAACAGGAGTGTCTGGCTGTCATCTGCTCCCAGACCACCTCTCCCGCAACCCGTCGGACACGCCCGTTCGCGTAGAAGCTACAGGTTGTTGCCAGCCGATCGAGCTGCGGCACCCCCGGTTCTGGCCCACATCGAAGTGGCCGATTTGGTCGAGGAGATCAAAGACGCCCAGCGCCGAAACCCGCACACTCAGACGTTGGTAATCGCCTGGAACGCCCTCCATCTCCGCGGAGCCCTCACAGCCCAAGAATGCGAAACTCTGAGGAATTTCCTCACTCGCGACGGTTACCTGTTCAGGCAGCATCCAGAGGGCCACAAACTAGTAGTCCCGTATGATGTCCAGCAGTGTGTTCTCCACGTATACCACGACGTTCCAACTGCAGGGCACCCAGGGCATCGAAGAAACAGCGAGGGCCATCTTCCAGCACTACTGGTGGCCGAAGCTGGATCGGACGTGCCGGGTGCACGTTCTTTCCTGCTGGACTTGTGCAGCCATGAAGCGGGGACCCCTTCAAAGTCGAGCTCCGCTGCGTCATGTGGCCGTACGTAACCAGCCGGTCCAACAACCGCCAAATACTGGTGGTTACCGATCTATTTAGCCGTTGGACTGAAGCATTTCCCCTGGAGACCGCCGCCGCTCTCAGACTTATCCAAACTCTGGAAAGGGAGCTATTTCACCGCTACGGCTACCCAGGAAATGAAGAAGGGACTTAGGATCCACCTCGAAGGGAGGGAACCCCAGGATTGGGATTCGGTGCTTCCCGTCGTGCTGTTCAACCTAAGGACCCGAAAGAACGCCCCTACAGGGATGACGCCAAGCAAAGCCCTGCTAGGCTTCGAATTACCCCGGCCAGGAGGGTGGCAGGCCGCTACCGCCGAACACACGGCAACAGCCAACCAAGGCGAAGTCCGAGAGCAGAAAATCAGGCAGGTTCACCGTAATCAGCACCGTTACCGTGCCCGGTATGTCGGTGATGCCCCTGTACCTGATCGCTACGTCCCCGGCGACCAGGTGATGCCGAGGGCACATCCACACACTGTCCCATTTCGATCCCAAGTGGACGGTGGCCCACCCCGTAAATGAAGCAGCCGGTCCCAATACCTATTGGGTCCGCAGAGCGAACGGTGACCCCGTGAAGATTCATCTGAACGATCTCCGAAGAGCTCCAGGACACCCTGCGGACCCGGACGACCGTCTTGATGGGGAGGGCATGTTACCGCGCGAGAATCCGCGGCCCGATCACGGTGGAGACGCTCGCCGGGCCGGCAATATAAGCAGGAGCCCGCAACAGCAGAAGGCATCTTGTTCCAGCGGCTTGAGAATAGCACATCACAGGTATTGGGGAGTAGGCAGATTGAGACCCCAATATCCTTGCCTTCAAACCCGCTATAAGTACCAGCAGCTGCTATATCGGGGAGTAGGCAGATTGAGGCCCCGATATTCAGCCCAGCAAGCCAGTGCCAGAGCACCAGTCCCTGCAGTTGTATTATCGGGGAGTAGGCAGATTGACGCCCCGATACGGAACCCAGCCGCTCCAACGTCCTGTCGGCATCGTTTGGCACCGCTGTAAACTGCCGTCCTTGTCTCAGAACCTATTCACATATCTGCTTAGTTGGCGCTGTTTACATTAACTAAAAGGTTATTCGAAAACGTGCTTTCTTTAGTTGTGTTTACAATTCCAAGTGTAACAGTCATAAACGCCTTACAAATATGGACGACTTTGTCGATATCGATCAATTGCCAAATATATTAGCGTAAGTATTTATAAATATTATTTTAAAATATAATATTTGCTATTTTGTAATATAGATATATGTAGCTTCATATGAATAATATTGTGAACTACCAAAGTTCTTTTCTGCTTTTCAAAAAAGCACATTTATCTAGGGCATGCCAAATGGCTTCACTGGGAACTAATGGGTGAGTGGTTGTATTGTGTTGGCTTTATCATAAATAACTCTTTTTTTATTTCAGACCAGGATTTTCTTTTCAAGGTGCAATGGAAGCACTTGCTACTCTTCCATCGGATGACGACATCAATGTGAATATATTTATCGAACCACCAGATCCACAAGTTCAGACAGACGAAGAATCGGGAAATGAAGATGACATTTGTGACATTCGTCACTTAGCAGGAAAGCAGCTATTAGCTCCAGCTGAAATAATAATTGGCAGCCAAAGAGTTGGAGAAGGGGAGGATTTGGATTCCACTTTCATAGCACCAGTGCATGAAATGGAACCATCAACATCAATTCAATCTAAATTACCACAACCTAATGCAGACAGAATCGAAAACAATGATTGGGCGAAGAAAAGGCTAGAGTTAAAGGGTCAGGGTTTTGCCGCAGAAGGGATTGCAGGAGATTTTCTCGATGAAGATACACCAAATGTTAAAAGAAAACAAATTCCTACAGATGATTATTCAAAGTTTAGTGATTCCCGTAGATGTTTTTGAAAAATGTTCTGAAAATAGTGTATGGGAACATTTGAGAGACGAAACGAACAAATACATGAGACTAAAAAATGATGGTGGGTGTCAGCCAGTCACAACAGAGGAATTAAAATGTTTTGTGGGAATACTACTTCTGAGTGGATACAATATTGTTCCAGCAAACCGCCACTACTCGGATCAAAAACCAGATATGCATAATGAATTAGTCAGCAATGCCATGAGACGAAACAGATTTCAAACTATTCTGAAGTATTTACACTGTGCTGATAACAATACCGATTTTGACCAAAATGACAAAGGATGGAAATTACGAAAATTTATGAATTTGATAAAAGAAAAATGTCTAAAACATTTTGTTCCTACGGCTGACTTGAATTACGACGAAAGTATGGTTAAGTACTTCGGTAGACACCCGATGAAGCAATTCATAAAGGGTAAACCAATAAGGTTTTAAAATGTGGTGCATAAATTCATCTGATGGATACCTCATTAACTGCGAGTTGTATCAAGGTAAAACCCAAAAAATAGAACCAATCCATGCTAATCTTTTTGGAAAAGCATCTGCTCCACTACTGACACTACTACATGAACTTCCTGACAATGTAGAATTTCTCTCTTACAATATTTTTCAGGATAATTTGTTTTGTTCCCCAAGCTTATTCTGTTTTTAAGAGAAAAAGGATATTCTACAACAGGGACATTCAGAGAAAATAGGATGCCTAAAACAGAAGGTAAAGAAAGAACAAAAACACAGAAGGCAAAAAAAAACCAAGAAGAGTAATACTCAAACGAAAACGGTACCAGAACCGCTTTGTTCTTTCCAAAGAATAAAGTTTCCCAGCAACTCAGAGTTTCAAGGAGAAAACCGAGGAGCAATGGCAAGTGCAATTGAAAGAAACGACGGGATACTTTTTGCTCAATGGAAAGATAATGGTGTTGTTACTGTTGGTGCCACTCCGTTTACCAACAGTACCAGTGCAACGGTACTCACCTGAACAGAAAAAAAAACGTTACGGTACAGATGCCCCGTTTGATTTATAAGTATAACAGACACATTGGGGGAACAGATTTAATGGATCAGAACATCAATGCTTGCAGGATTGGTATAAGAAATAAAAAATGGTGGTGGCCTTTGTTTTCATGGAATATCGACGCAGTAATCCCAAACTGTTGGATCCTCTATAAAAAAACGGTCTCGCGACAAAAGGACGCGGATATTTGGACGCGCGACATTAGGACGCGGACATTTGGACGCACGAAATTTGGACGCGATAACATTTGGACGCGCGACAATTGGACGCATCGCGGTAAAAATACTGGGGTGTTCAAAAGTTTATTTCCGCATTATTTCGAAAACAAGTGTAAAATTCCAATAACCGCATTAAGAAATCATTACATTTTTAATAAACTTCATTAGTAAGGGATTGTAAAATTCCAATAATCGCCATATAGGTTAAGAAGTCGTTACATTTTAAAAGCAGTTTATTAGTAAAAGTAACGTAAAGTAACGTAAGTAAGCAACTGATACCAAAAACTATTAACTTCTTGGATAAATAATGACAAAGTCGCAACATCCTTAGAGCTGTAAAGATGGTGCTACAATTTACAAAAAGTCAAAAAGGCAACGATATGTTAGTCTACAATGGTTTTATTCACAAAAAGGAACGCGTTATCGATGAAAAAATTATTTGGAAGTGTGCCCAGTACAACAAGGGTAAATGTCCCGGAAGAGTACATACATTGGGAAACGAGGTCGTGTAGAACACTAGCCATAACCATATTGCTGATGCTGCAAAGTTGGAAGCAAAGGAAACTGAATCAAATGAAGCAAATAGCTGAAAACGTCGAACCAACCCCTCAAGCTATATTGGCTCAAATATCAGAGGGCATTTCTTGTGCTGCATCAGGACAATTACCTTCGGTTTCTGCCATGAAACGAACCCTACAACGCGTACGTAAAGAAAAAGAAGCTGCCCCAGCAAACCCCAGAAGTTTAACGGAGCTTGTTATCCCTGTCGAATACCAACAGAACAGTCGTGGCGAACCTTTCCTTTTAATTATATGATAGTGGTCCAGGCGAACAGCGTATTCTGTTATTTTCGACAGAAAGAAATTTGAGATTCATGGAGCGTTGTGAACACTGGTATGCGGATGGTACTTTTAAATCAGCCCCACCGTTATTTAATCAACTGTATACAATTCATGGAGTACAGTACAGCAATGTAATTCCAACTATATATGCATTGCTACCAAATAAAACAGAAGCAACGTATACACGTTTATTTCAACAATTAAAAAGGTTAAAACCAGGGTTACAGCCGACAACAATTATGGTGGATTTTGAGAGAGCTGCAATTAATGCCCTGCAAACCCAGTTCCCAGAAGCCAGAATACGCGGGTGTTTTTTTCATTTCACACAGTGTATATGGAGACATATTCAACGGGCAGGATTACAAGCAAGATACAGTGAGGATCCTGATTTCGCCCTACATTTGCGACAATTAGCGGCTCTCGCTTTTGTACCAGAGGAACACATTTTTGAAGTGTACAATTAATTACTCGACAGCAATTTGTATACGGAAAATGAGAATGTACTGTTACCAGTGACTAATTACTTTGAAGATACATGGATAGGCCATTTAGACAGAAGAATGCGACGAAGACAACCATTATTTTCAACGAATATGTGGATTTGTTATTCAATGGTGGAGGAAGATATACCGCGCACAAAAAAATGCTGTTGAAGGATGGCACAACAGTTTCTCTTCTGTGCTTAATACTGCACATCCCTGTATATGGAAATTCATAAATTCCTTGAAAAAAGAAGACAGTTTAAATATATTACAAATAGCGCAGTACATCGCTGGAAATTTGCCGCCACGTAAAAAAATGTATAACGACACGGCAAAAAGAATTAAGAACATCGTTTCCGAATACGGCAACAGGCCAATTCTAGAATATTTACGAGGAATTGCCCACAACTTCCAGTTGCAACTGTAAATATAAAACAAAAATTTAAATATATTTTAATAATTAAAAATAAAAATATTAAAAAACAAAAAAAAGTTACTGACAAGGAAAATGACCGCTACATCTGTAAATATAAAACAAAAACTTAAATAAATTTTAACAAAAAAAAATAAACAATATTAAAAAACTAAAAAAAAAGTTAATGACAAGGAAAGTGGCCGCTACAACCACATAAACTTTTAAACACGCCAGTATTTTTACTGCCAGTCCTAAGCCTGGATGAAGTGTGAAGGAAAGTTACTGTGCGTCCAATTGTCGCGCGTCCAATTGTTACCTGCGTCCTAATTGCGTGCGTCCAAATTTCCGCGTCCTTTTGTCATACATCCGCAGAAAAGTCCTCTTGGGAGTTAATTTAGCATCTCATTTCAATCCCGATGTTGTGAAGCAATGTGAAGAACATATTGCTACGTGTTTACCACCCAACTCTACACATATCTGCCCACCCCTTGACGTTGTATTCTTCAGGCCCTTCAAAGAAACCTGGCGAAAAACACTAACGTCATGGAAAATTGAACATTCTGGAAGTGCTGGAATACCTAAAAACGAGTTTCCCACGCTGCTACGTGAAACTTTGGATAATATGGACAACGTGCCACCAAAGCCACCAAACACGGAACTAAGTGCTATAAAAAGAAATGTGATCTCTGGTTTTAAAGCTTGTGGAATTATTCCAATTGACGCTGACAGAGTTATTTCCAAATTGCCTCAAGAAGATGTTCAAAATATGGCAGATGTTGTTTCCACTACACTTACCGACTTTTTAAAAACCCAAAGGTTTGGTGATGGTTCTAGGAAGCCTAGACAACGAAAAACAAAGTTGAGAGTAGAAGCAGGACGTAGTGTAGCGGCGCCATCAAACGGTGACGACTCTACTGATGAGAAGAAAGCATTCAATTGAGCGATGCAATTAGTGAAAATTCACCTATGTCAGAAAATGAGGCATTAGAGAGTTAAGAACGGCCAACCCGTGACAATGTGAAGTCAGGTGTCCTTGTTCTGTCCAAATTGTTATCTGGAACAAGGAAGAAAACTAAGTTTCGGTATGTGTGCATGGTGCAGGAAGTTCTAGAAGATGGAGATATTCAAGTTATAGGATTGAAATCCGTTGAATCAAAAAGCATTTTCAAAGTCGTCGAAAATGATGTGTCTGCCGTTCCATTCAGCCATATTCTTGCCGTGTTACCTAAACCTAAAAATGAAAATGTTTGCCAAAGATTGGCTAGATATGTGTTTGAATCTACTATTGATGTAAAAGAATGTTAGCTAACACTTAACAGAATAAAAGGCTGTTAGATATTATCTTGTTAGCTTCTTTAATTGCAATGATCAATCTCACCCCATATTAAAAAAAAATAATTGTACAAAAACTACTTAACAGATTTGAGGGGTGACATTGATCACTTCCTATCATTTAGTACTACGCTACCATGCAATAAAATAGGGCTGATCAATCTCACCCCAAACCAGGTATAAGATTGATCACCCATTTTTTAATTGTTTTTACGCATTAGAAGCATTTAAAGATTTTCCGTGATAATATTTGCATTCCTTAAGCAATGACTAATAATTGTAATTAAAGACATTTGAAAAATACAATGTACCTTTGAAGTATTTAAAAACAAAGTTTGAAATGATCAATCCCACCCCGGTACTCTATGTTGAATCATTTAAACAAATGTATGGAATACCTACCAAACCAATGGATCTGCAAGGACATCTCCACCACAGAACGAACGGATCAACCCGTATGCGAAGTATTTCTATTTTCCAAAACAACAACCACCATCCCAAGGACATGCAACGTCAAAACTATATACGTGGACATCGAATTATGGCACAAAACCGCAGACAATCAATGGCTCTGCGTGCTATCCAAACCAGCGACACTTAATCTACTGCGTCAAGAAATCACTTACGAAGAAACCATTATTAAGGTCGGCTTATTAGATTTAGATGATAACTGCGTAGCATATACTGACCACACCATTTTATCAGCGCAAACAACCTTAGGTACAAGAAATATTACTAACACAATTCCATTAACAAACATAACAAAAGACGACTGTTGTGTAAAACTTGGACATCACCATATAAGCAATTAAGCTAGAAGCAATACAAATAACAAAATTAAACTTACACGAACTAAAATTTGTTCAACACAAGCGACATCAATTCGACGAAGTACTACGACAGCAATTAAACAAACCTCTCATCATAAAACACTAACTTTCCTGTACAACTTATTCAAATGGCTTGGACTATTTACTATTATCCAACAAGATTTATGCTGCACTAAGGAACCACGAGACCCAAATCAACTTGCCTGCCATGCATCAAAATTTATAACAAATCCCACAATACTAGGTCTACACCTCCACCAACGATGGTCCACTACGAAGTTGAAATGGTACCGCTCAACTACAAGACAACGGTGCCGATCACTCAAATACCATCCAGAACCTCCGGACAAAGATCTACTAGGTCTATGGAAATATTTGCAAAGGACTATTAAAATTATTCAGAATTAAGCTACTAGGTTAAGAATAAAATACTTAAGGTTTCATTAACTACTTAGAGTTCACATCATCTAATCAGATTTTAAGACTTCTTTTACATACTCTAATATTTTAAAATTTGGCATTAGATTTCAAAATTATCCAACAATTTTATTAACACCAGAGGTGTTGCATCAGCCACATTAGTAGTAAGTTGGAACTCTACTGTAATTAATCTATCAACATGGCCATTAAGATAGACACACATCTTTTTAGTATATAACGGGCTCGCTTCCGTGTTAAAGACAGTGCATTTTTAAGACTGGTTACGGTTACTTGTAAGAAACCTATACTCGCGTGTGCTAAATAAATATAGATGTAATTACAATTATCCACTGTTTAACTTAATAATTACAAAGGGTTACAGTACTTTGGCAGTTTACCTTCATCTAAGTAAAAGAAGATTCTATCGTGGTGTTAGTGCTACGTAGTGTAACAGTCCACCTGTACTTCTACGCTAAAGGTTCTGCTGTAATTCAAGTGTAGTCACTAGTGCGACAGTTCACCTGTATCTTCGAAGAAAAGGAGTACGGCGGCCCCAAAGCTGCCCTGGTGTCAGAAGTTCCTGCTTGAACATCTGTGCGGCATATCTTCATCGGCTATCGAACAATATATTAAAAATAGTACAGGTAGGGCAAAACTCAAAACCCTACCCAACTTCATAAATTAGTAAAAGAGGTGCAAGATTTTTTGGATTCCATTACTGTGCAGATTATAAAAGAGGAAGAATTTCTTTTAATAAATGATAAAAGTATCAAATACAGTTGCGATTTCTTGCAAAACCAACTTGCAGTGGATGTGCAACCAGGAGTCGTTTTATATGGATGGAACATTCGATTACTGTGCTAAGCATTTCTTACAACTTTTCAGTATACACACATATAATTACGTCCACTGGTTAGTTCCCATAAGATAACTAATCTATAGAAAACATTCAAACTCCGAATTCTTCTAATCACTGTTGGTTACTTACCACACTCTATCAGCGTTTACATTCCCTAAAGATGAAAATATTTGAAAATAATGCATCATACTCTAGGATTTGTTCGTTACATTTTAGAGAAGAGGACTATGGAAGAGATATGAAATCTGAATTATTAAACTTCCCAGAAAAAAGATTTTGAAGAACGGGTCAGTGCCATCATTAAATTTACCTGCCACTCTAATTACTTCCCAAAAAATCGACGATAGAGCCCACAGACGTAATAACAGATTAATGAAGCAAGATTCTTCCTCGTACAAAGCTTCAATAACAAACAATGAAGGCGTACAATCAACATCATCATCCTTAATAAAGTTGTCAATTCTTGAAGGCATTGAAAAGCCGGCAGAAGTAAACACCACAAGTGAAATAACGAAACTGAATCTGTTAGTCGAATCTTTAACGATAGAAAATGCCTCTTTAAAAAGAAAATTATGTGACAAAGAAACATTTAAAAATATGGAAAAACAAATGTGTCTCGTTTAGAAAATTGCTGCAGAAATATAGAAAACAACCAACACCGAAAAAACCGCGGAAAATAAAGTAGCCGATTTAAAAGCTATTTTTGGAAAGACCTTCACAGAAAATCAATTAGAATCTGTATTGAAGAAGAGTTGAAGAGTGCATTGGACAGAAAAAGAAATTGCTTTAGCATTCACAATTATTGTTTGTACCAGACTTAGAGTGCAGTATGGACAGCATAGCCCAATGCATTTTAAACGGAGAAAACTTTCCCAGTGTTGCCGGTACAAACATACCTGCGTTTGCCCCGGAGGAAGATTTAACTGCGGGAGTCCTTCAATAACAATAGTATTTGTAAGCAAAGAAATTTGCTTTCTTTAATGTTATTTGATAAATGATTATTAAATGAGCGCCACAATTGCTTAATAAATAAATTACACAAATTAGTTGGTTGAATGTTGGTTTAATTTCAATTTTATTGGCAGTACGTACTTTAAAATTTAGAAAAGCCTAAATATTGTTTGATAAATAATTATTAAATAAGCGTATTATTATTAATGTGTAGTAAGATTATGGTTGTTTAATTATGTTAATGATGATGCAAAAATTTGTTACTGGTTGATAATTTTCACTAATGTGTTTGACAAACAATTTACCAAATTAAGTAGTTTTAAATGCAGTTATGGACTCTGAAGTTAATTTTCATAATGATCATTATCTGTTGCTTATTAGTACACGCAAATGATTTCTTTAATTATCTATAAATATTGTTTTCGTCATAGGTCAAATTTTCAATTTAGTTCAGTTTGTCTAAAACCATGGAAGGTATAATAAAATTAAAAAAGGGCGAAACCTTAAGCTTGCGCGAAAAGCAGTTGTTATCAAATGTGCTCAATTATAACCTAAATAGTAGGACAGAAGACGAGTCTGTTGATTATATTACAAAAAAAGTGTCGGAAATGACAGGTGTATCAATCAGGACATTATACAAAGTACGCAAGGAATCAACTTCAGCAACTGGGATTCAACCACCAAAAAACGTGCAAGAGGTGAACCTATTTTGATTTGTTGTCGAGATAACAAATATGGCGAGGTAACAAAAAGTATTGTTCGAAGAAAAGTGCATAGTTTTTTTCTTGGCAATATTCCACCTACGCTAAAGGCTGTTTTAAGCAATGTCATCTCTGATCCCGATGTACCCGATTTTTCCAGGATGACACTGTACAGACTCCTAAAGCACATGGGATTTATCTACCAGAACAGAACAAAACGTGCACTGTTGATCGAGAAATCAGAGATCATTGAGTGGAGACACAGATATCTTCGTGCGATACGGAATTATCGTCGGGACGATTTCAATATTGTTTACCTTGATGAGTCTTGGGTTAACATTGGTCAAACTGTCAATAAAGAATGGGCCGACACCACAGTTAAATCGCACAGGGATGCATTCATTCGAGGGCTGTCCACCGGATTAAAAGCTTCAGCGTCACGAGGCCCGCGGTTTGTGTTAGTTCACGCAGGAAGCAAGAACGGGTTCGTTGCTGGGGCGGAATTGACTTTTTTAGCCAAGGAAATTCCCAAGATTATCACGACGAGATGGACGGCGAAGTATTTAAGGAGTGGTTCGAAACTAAGTTAATACCTAATCTACCAAATAAAACCGTGGTAGTAATGGATAATGCACCCTATCATAGCAGGAAATTAGAACAGATACCTAGCACTTCTTCTAACAAAGAAACAATAAAGGAATGGTTTATAGCCAAAGATTTGCATTTTGAATAAGATTACTTAAAACGCGAATTGTTAGAGGTATTGAATACACACAAACAACAGCTTAATGGGTACAAAATCGAAAACATTGCAAAAAATCATGATGTCAAAATACTGCGGTTATAGATATTTTAGCAAGAGATGTTATTTATATTTGCGCCAACACTTAAATTATCCTTTGCCAGGAATATCGACATTACAAAAACGGGCTTCTAAAATCGATATGCTGCAACGGGCCAAAATGTTGACAAGTGCATAATTTGGTTTAATTACCAAGTTCACGAAGTTTCAACATTTTGAAGATACCAGAACATCAACATACATCTGCCACAACCGTGACGTGGAATGTTCTAGAACAAGCGTCCCTTTCTCCAGCAGAGGGGGGAGAGCGCATGACGGAAGTCGAGGAATGGCGTGGATAAAAGCACACGCACGGTCAATTGAAATATCTTTATTCCCTGGCTTTGGATTTAATCCAAAGTCAGAAAATATTCGGCAGCCTTCTTTAGGAGTATTCTTAAAGATCCCAGTGTTGAAAATCCGTTCCTGTAAATAACCAGTCTAGTAGAATCCGTTTAATAATTCCTTATACTTACCCACAAACAAATTCATAATTTTCCAGTGTTTTGCCGTTGTATTAACGATTTTAATAATTTTGATTTTCCAGTGACCGAGTCTGAAGGTGAACGAGCTAGTGTCCGTCGATCGTAGGTAGCCGTTGGTGTCAATTTGTTAAAACGTACCGCCGTTCGAAAACGTTGGATTTCCAGGACATTTTTGACAGTAAAGTTAGTAGATATAAATATTTAACTTGCTTTGCTTGTTCATTTGAGTGCCCTGTAGTACGTTTTCCCTGTGCAGACATTTTTATTGTTCTTTTAACCGGTGTTTGAATCGGTGGAAATCAGTAGAAAATTCTGTAGAAAGGTTATTATTGCTGGGAGAGCCAGTGTTCGAATTGGTGACGTATCTTAACATTAATAACACCTGTTGTTAGTATTTGAACACCCTGTACAAGGTTTGTCTTAATTTGTGGAGCAATTACAAAACGTCAAATTCTTGTAAGTCCCGTTAGCAAATTTGAATTGATTTGGAGCATTTTGAACAGTTCAAAGCAATCCGCAGATTCTGTAGCAGAGTAATTTTTGTGCAAATTTGTGGGGAGATTAAACCCCCTTTCTTCTTAGAAAAACCGGAGAATTTTAGTCAACTAATTAGAGGGAATTGTCCGTGTACCAGACATTTTCAATATAAAAGCCAGAATCCTATGTTAGTAATAATTAAGCAAAGCAAAGTTGAATTATTTATACTACACTGCACTGTTATAAATCGCGTAGGTTGAGTTTTGACTTCCAGGAACACTGATTTACTTATAAATCTCCTGTTTGAAGATTGAGTACAGTAACGTTTGCAATTCAATACATACAGATTGTTTATTCTGGAAGCTACTTGCGGCGATTGAAACACTTGTGAATTTTTGCACAAAGACGGTCACAGTTGATTTCATTAAAGCCCACATTCTGAAACTGGAAAGTGTATCACTAATCCCGTACCCCGTTGATCCTAACGCAAGGGAATTTCATTCCCTTGGCCACCGAAAATTAAAACTAATTGGGGTGTTTATGTTGGAGGCGTACAGGTGACAACGTCGGCCATTTTGTCCACCGCAGGAAGCTTGACCTACCAAAACCAGCTGGCAGTAGTTCCAGCAACCCGGACGATCGAAGTTCCATCGACCCGGACGATCGAAACAGTGGGACTCAAGGAAAACCAGTGGCGGCGGAATTTATTTAATTGAGAATAATTATTTAGAATTTCAAATTTATTTACTTTATACGTCTTATGTACCTATCGCATGTTAATAAATTTATTTTTTCCAAGCACGCATAATTGAATTCTGGACAACTCCAGAGACTACCTACGTTAACAATGTTTGAAGCGTTCGCGCCACGCATGAGCAACGGGGCGCAACGTTACAACGCGACAATGAGTGTTAGAATCCGTTTTAAAGTTGTTAGAAATTGCTGGAAAAACTATGACTGAGCAAGAGAGTTGTTGTTCTTCAGTTCGATGAAATGAAAGTGTCTGAAATGTACGTGTACGCTAAGAAGATGGATCAAGTTGTTAGACCACATTCACAAATGCAGATCATGAATACAAGAAGCCTCTTTAGCAGTTGGAAACAACAAGTTTTTGTGGATTTTGACACAAAATCACGCCTGGTTTACTTCACACAGTGATTAATAAATTATATAATATCGGTTTCAAAGTAGTTGCTTGTGCTCATGATTCCGGATCATCAAATATTGGTTTGCTTCGCGATCTAGGTGTAACTTATGACAGCCGTCAAAGAAAGCACTGCCAGCCGAAGTACGATATGACAATATTGGCCATCTTATAGTTGAAGAAGAGAACAAAGCAAGAAGAAGATGTAAACAATATAAAAGTAATACCATTGTATATGTGTAAAAAGTGTCAAGTGCATCTGCATACAGACTACTTCAAGCAATTTCACAATCCAATACCATCAACAAGCACAATCAGTAAATCCCAAAGTTGCGTAAACGCAACATTTTGCTGTGTCCATTGTAGTAAAAAGATATATTTTTAATTTTATAATTACCTATTTCCATGTATTTTAGATCATAATAAATAGTTGAAAATTCAAATTAATATTTTTTTTGTGTTTGGGGATTAATGGGTTAAAAGGTAGCTAAGGTAAAGGAACCAATTATTGACACTCCCCCCAATTGTTGACACCTATCTGCGAAAGATGTTAAATTAAGAAGGCATTGCACTGTACATCAAATTTAAATGTCCCTCCATGCTTTAGGGTCTTTAATCTAGGGGAATGTAAGTAGAAAACGTTTTAAGTGGCAGCACTGTTGTTTTGTCTAAACTTGTTGAATCTTGTTTGTGTCTACACAAATTCTTATCGTATTCCTAGTGTTAAATGTTAAGCGGTCCGGAGAAACAAAGTGCTACATCTTTTTTTCATTGTTGATATTCTTAAAATTGCTTGCATTTATTTATATGAAGGTAAGTCTATTGTTCAAATATTTAGTTGTTTCAAAGATGTACAAACTAATTTTAAGGATAAACCAGGGGTGTCAACTATTGGACCTTAAACATTTATTTTATCCAATCATTGACACTAGGTGTCAAAGACTAGGAGTTTTAAAGAAGTTACAGAAGTTACACAGAAACTCTGCTAGCACAATATGTAACTGCCTGTAAAAACATGGAATTTATATTTCAAGTGGTTCCAATACTTGACATAGGTGTCAAGTACTGGGTACTTTTATGTCAACTACTGGTTATTTTTTACAGCATGCCTCCATCAAAGAAAGAACGTTCAAAAGGGAAACCGTTTCGTAAATATACCCAGCAAAATATGGAAGACGCCATAGCTGCCATAAAAAACGGACAATCATTTAAATTCGCAGCGAAACAATTCGGTGTTCCAAGAGTAACACTAATGTACAAGTGTAAGGGTAAAAGTCCTATACAATGTAGAATGGGCCCTGCTGCCAATTTAAGTATGGAAGAAGAAAGTATTATTGTCAAGTGGTTATTCCACATTGCGGACAGGGGTTTCCCAGCAACAAAGTTGCAGCTTATAAATTCTGTTAAGTTGCTCTGCGAAAACTTAAATCGCAAAACAAATTTTAGGAATGGAATACCGGGGAAAAAATGGTATTCGTCGTTTTTAAAACGACATCCCGAAGTAGTTCCGAGAGTTTCCCAAAATCTAACCAGTGCAAGATCATCCCTTACAGAACAAAAAATTCGTAATTGGTTTACAGAAGTCGATTCTTATATGAAAGAGAACAATTACGAAGAAATTTTTCATGATCCTAGACGAATCTTTAACGCTGATGAGACAGCATTTTTTTTGTCTCCCAAACCTAAAAAAAGTATTAGTAAAACGTGGAGAAAAAGCAGTTTACAATTTTGTTGCCAATGACGACAAAGAATGCATTACTACGTTGTGTACAGCTAATGCAGCCGGCATGTTAGCTCCACCAATGGTGGTATTTACTTACGAACGTATTCCTGCAAATGTTGCCAGTTTAATGCCAGATGGTTGGGGGGTTGGGAAGAGCGAATCCGGCTGGATGACAGGGGAAACATTTTATGAATATGTTGCAAACATTATGTATCCGTGGATAGTTCAAAACAATATTCCGTTTCCTGTAGTTTTCTTTGTGGATGGCCATGTGAGTCATTTAACCCTCAGCCTGAGTAACTTCTGCACAGAAAAAGGCATCATATTAGTTGCACTTTATCCTAATGCGACGCATATCCTCCAACCGATGGATGTTGCCGTATTTCATCCGCTGAAAAGCGGTCGGAGAGATGGAGTACATGAATGGAGGATGCAAAATGAAGGGATAAAAATAAAAAAAGAAAACTTTTCACCGTTACAGAAAGATGTATTACTCCTGAGATGATCATCAATGGTTTTGTTGGATGTGGACTATGCCCTCTGAATCCCAATGCCATAAATTATAAAAAGATATTTAAGACATCTACTAGTTCTACATTAGTAACACCTATCTGGACAAAAGACACTATAAATCTTCATTTAAAGTTTATCGAAACAAAAATTTCCAAAGAGACACTACGTGCATTTAAGTCATCTGGAGACCAATGGATAGGACCGATAATAGACACGTCCTTATTTTATATTTGGAGAGGTTTAGATAAAGACCTAAAAGATGCCAATGAAAATATAAAACAAAAAGAAAACAAGACCAATGAAGAAGCTACTGTGACTCAAGAAATCACACCAACTGAAGAACCTTCAGCTATCAGGGAAGGAGCAATAACGGAAACATCCATAACTAATGCTATCTTTTTTGAAACAACTAATAATGCGGTTACATTAAATACCATAGAAAGCCACATCCTGAATGAAAATGTTACACCTGAAAAAGAAATTCGACAAACTAGTTGTCTAGTTAACGTACCTACACCTTTTAAGAAGTCTCTATTTTGGCCTCAAGTCCATGAAAACTCTAAACCTAAAAGATGTAAGGAAAAAATTCCTTCGGTTGCTACGTCCACCCAGTGGAAAGACTACCATTTGAAAAAGCAAAAAGAGAAAGAAAGAAAGGAATTAGAAAAACAAGAAAGAAAAAGAAGGAGGGAAGAAAATAAAAAGGAGAAAGAAAAAAAGAAACAACTTCATAAAAAGGTAACGAACCATGAGTGGTCTTCAGACTCCTCCATAGACATGCAGTTGGAATCTGAAGGAGAAGGAGACAACTGGAACTGCATCGAGACCGATGTCGAAAATAATGAGGAATTTGGAGTTAATGATTATGTCATATTTTTATATGAGCAAAATTATTACCCTGGCGTAATTAAAGTAATTGATAAAGATAGTGCATTTATTAGTGCAATGACTCCAAGTGGTCTTAATTGGCGATGGCCGGTAGCCGAAGACACGCTGTGGTATTCTTTTGAAGATATTCTGCAAAACATTTCTACACCTCTACAAGTAAATTCAAGGGGCAGCATGTTAATTCCTGAAATGAACAAGTATCGATAAAATTTCTCAACATGCAATAGTTGATAAACAAAAATTTAATAGGTGGGTACAAAAAATAAAGCCATCAATTAACTTAAAATAAACTTACAATCAATAAAATTCCAGTGTCAACCATTGGAACTAAACTATGTCAACAATTGGGGCAATTCTCAAATGGCCATGTCAACAACTGGAACTTTTTTGAAGAGTTAAAAAAAAATTTCCATAGTTGTCTTTATTTTACATTACCGCACTACATATAATATTACAGTAAATAGTGTGGGCTAAACGATGATAATGTTATTTTTTCTCTGTGCTTCTAAATAAAATGTTTACATACAAAAAATGCAGTAAAATATCTAAAGGTGTCAATTATTGGTTCCTTTACCTTACTTGGTTTTGGGTTTCCTCCCTTTCTTTGCAATAATTAACCATCGCGGGTCCAACTGGGGTGCAAATAAAAAAATGAGGATGAAGACATCGTCTAATACGCAGAGAAAAGTAATGATTCTGACGAAGAGAACACTTTAGTTGGAAGTGTAGGCGACTTTTTTGCAAATGCTTACATTGCAAAAATGGTGCTATTTGGTCGAAAGTGCCTATAAGGAAATTTGGAAGGTTATCGTCAAATGTTATAAAAAGTGCTGGTTTGACGCATTATAGTGCCAATTTTACTACTATACCTGACGCTTTTTTCCTGTTCATAACTACAGCAATAATTGAAATTATTGTGGAAGATACCAACAAAAGCCAAGCTAGACGCTATTCTGAAAAGACACCCGGCCTACAACACACTCTATAGAATAAGCAAAATTTTAATACGCGAAACTGTGGAAAACCTGGAAACCATAGTCTTTCAACCCGTCAAATTTAGCCTGCATGAAGTATGCTCCAATAACTTCAAGTGCCGTTGAACGGTCGTTTTCCATGTAGAAAAAAATTTTAACTTCTGAGAGACACAATTTTATAATGTAAAGTAAAGTAAAGAGTCTAGGAAAAAAATGTACAAAACTAATAAAAGGAAAAAAGGAGAAATGGATTAGGGATACAATGGAAGAACTGGAAATTGATAATAAGAGCAACGGCAAAATCTATAGATATATTAAGAAACAAACCAGGAATAGAAACATAGCAAAGATAGAGGGAGAAGCATGGCTAAAACACTTTGAAAACCTGCTGCAAACGGAATGCTCTGACATAAGAGGCAAACGACGCAGTGGATAATCAAAAAGGAAGGACAGATCAAATGCAACCATCAGAAGAGGAGTTTGAGGAAGTGATAGCAACCTTAAAATTAAACAAGACTGGAGGAACGGACAATATAGTAAACGAAATGATCAAACAAGGAGGAAATCATTTAAAGCAAAGACTGTACAAATCAATAATTCAAGTATGGGAAAAGGAGTGCATGCCCAGCGAATGGAAAAGGGGGTTAATAGTGCCATTACTAAAGAAAGGAGATCCAAGTGTATGCACAAACTACAGAAGAATTAGACTCGTTAATGTAACATACAAAATCCTGACCACACTAATAAATAAAAAACTGATGCAATTCACAGAACAAAAAATAGGAGATTACCAGCACGGATTTAGGAGGAGCAGATCCACCTTAGACGCGATACATACTGTAAACCAAATAATTGAAAGAGTACCCCTAATACGAAATTGGACTACAAATTCTCTATGTTGATTTCAAACAAGCCTTCGACAGCTTAAAGCGACAAGTTATAATAGAAGGTATGAAGAAAATGGAAATACCGCAAAAAATAATACAATCGATTAAAATTACAATGAGGGGGCCAAAAGCAGCAGTACTCGCGGAAGGGGAAACGACAGAAGATTTCAAAATTAATTTAGGAGTGAGACAAGGAGACGGCCTGTCAACAACGCTGTTCAATCTAACGCTAGACGCAATAATCAGAGATTGTAAACTCAAAGGGACAGTTAATACAAAGGCACAACGTATAGTGGCATACGCGGACCATCTAGCGGTTATAGCAAGGAGTAGGGAAAGCTTAGAGGATGTGGTGCAAAAAATAGAAAAGGAAGCAAGCAAAAGAGGATTGAAAATTAATCAAGAAAAAACGAAATACATGGAGATACGTAGAGACAGCACACAGAATACATACAAGATAGTAGATATAGGAAACTACAAGTTCGAAGTGATTGAAAATTTCAAATACTTAGGAGTCATAATTCACAACAAAAACCAAAGAACTCAAGAGATAGAGCAAAGAATACAAACTGGATATAGAGCCTACTACAAATATAAAAATATAATGAAAGACAATAAATTTAAGCAGGGCCACCAACATGATGGTATACAAAGCAGCAATTAGACCAGGGGTTACGTATGGAATGGAAGCAATGCCTGTAACAATGGCGGAACAGCAGAAATTCAGAATTTTTGAAAGGAAAATAATAAGAAGAATTTTTGGAGGAAAGAAAATAGCGGAAGGAATATTTCGAAGATTAATGAATGCGTAGATAAGAAGATGTGTGGAGAAGACATCGATAAAATAATAAAGGTACAAGAATGCGCTGGTATGGACATCTAAACAGAATGGGAAACGACAAAGAGGTGAAAAAAGTTACAATATCGAGGCCTAACACGGCAAGACCAAAAGGAAGACCAAAGTGTAGGTGGGAGGATCAGGTAATCAAAGACATAGTAAGCCTGGGAATTCAAAACTGGAGGGAGAAGATACAGGACCGGAACACCTGGAGGAATGTAACCGAAGAAGCCAAGACAAGCAATAAGTTAGACTAGACGAAGAAGTGAAGAACGTGGAGTAACTCACCGCAGTAAATGAGTTTTAAGAGCAAAAAATGAGCGGCTGCAATCCCAAATGGGATGTATAGCCAGTTATATACTAGTCTGATCTAATTTTCTAAGTCTACACCGTAAGGTATATTTTCACAATTGATGTTTTATTTCATCCCATATTGGTGCTAGGTGCTTCTCGAATGATTATAATTTGAGGTTATATGAAAAAAACCGTTTGATTATTACCACGTTAGTTTACTTATTTTTGAAGTATGTGTGAGCCAGTGTTGGGTAGTAACTAAGTAAAAGTAACTCGTTACTAGTAACTAGTTACTTTTCAGTAACTTAATAGTAATTTAATTACTTTTGTGTTTTCAGTAATTGTAACTATAACACGTTACAATTATTTAGTAACTTTAGTAACTGA
>JABXWE010010896.1:0-50339 GCA_014611495.1 Limonius californicus | reverse complement strand
TGATAATACAATACAATGTATATATTATTTACATCGAATGATATATCAAATTACAGCTAAGTGCTGCCTGCCCAGTCCCCTTCGCCATGCCTCTCTGTCTTGGACCATTTCCTCCTCTAGATCTCGTTTTTGCATTGCCTTTCGGATTCCATCGTTCCAGGATCGTCTAGGCCTCCCTCGCTTTCTTCGTCCTGGTGGTCTCCACTGGAAAAGTTTCTTTGGCCATAGATTTTCTGGCATTCTCATGAGATGCCCGAACCAACGTAAACCTCTAATCTCCACTCTATCCAATACTGTTTCAGTTGCTCCCATCCGATTCCTTATTTCTTCATTGGTGATATGTTGCAGTCTGGATACTATTTTTTATTTATGTTCATGACAAATAAACTGCTTAAGCTGTTTTGATTGTTTAACTCATCTACGTATTTTCCCATATTATGATATTACTTGCAGGGAATATTTATTCCTCAGTTGCTAATTTTGTAGTTAAATATGAATTCTGAATTTAGTTCCCTAGCTGCAGGGTTACTATATACCTTTTTTACAACAAGACTTCCTACTTAAATACTTTAACTGTAAGTGCGGTAAACGTAATCCAAATTCTTTACGCCGCGCCGCTGCTCCGGCCGCCGTTTAGGCCTAAATCAAGCCTTCTTGGAAATCGTAAAGCCCTCAAATCTTGTTGCAAAGTAATATTTGAAGACGACATACGCCCGACAGGTGTGCTTAAATAGCACAGTACTTTGACTTGTAGAGGAGTCATCCACACACAGACACACACACACACACAAAACGTTTAGTTCCGTTAAAATCTCGATTTCGAAAATTTTCATAAATCAATACTTCACTATTATACAGAAGGTATATGGGAAAGTAAAAACAGTAGGATAGCCCACGGGTTCTACTATTTAATTTTCCTGAGTTCGCTTCTAATTGAATGCATTATAAAAGATTATTGGGGCGCTACAAGGCTATGTCTATTATTATTACTGTACAGTGAATATATTCTCGATTCTAGAATCGGATTTCGATTCTCGATTCTAGAATCGGATTTCGATTCTCGATTCTAGAATCGGATTTCGATTCCCGATTCTAGAATCGGATTTCGATTCTAGAATCGAGAATCGGTTTTAACGACGTTTCAGAACCGATTCTTAAAGCTAAAGAACCGATTCCGATTCTAGACTCGGAATCGTTTGACAGCACTAAAGAGCACCGTATCGTCGGCATACCTTAGATTATTTATTGTGATGTGATTGTTAATTTTGATACCTTTGGACTGGTCATCGAGTGCTTTATTATGTCTTCTGAGTACAGATTGCAGAGGATCGGTGAAAGTATATACCCTTGCCGTACTCCTCTTCTTATTTCGACTTCTTTGGATGTTCTATCTTCAACTCGTATTATTCCCTTCTGGTAGTAATGTAGATTTGATATTCCTCTGTCTCTCAGATCTAACCTTTTTCTCAGTAACAGTTCTATGAGTTGGTCGTGTCTGACTTTATCGAAGGCCTTGTTGTACTCTATGAAGCATGTGTATATGTCCTGATTTATGTCTAGGCATCTTTGCGACATGACATTGAGTGCAAACAATGCTTCCCTTGTTCCGAGGCCGTTTGGGAATCCAAATTGCGTATCATTAATACATTCTTCTAGTTTCTTGTAGATTCTGTTATGAATCAGCTTCAAGGCGGCTTTTAACGTGTGAGCCATTAAACTTTGCTTTACTTATTATGTCTTCTGAGTACAGATTGAAGAGGATCGGTGAAAGTATATACCCTTGCCGTACTCCTCTTCTTATTTCGACTTCTTCGGATGTTCTATCTTCAACTCGTATTATTGCCTTCTAGTTGTAATATAGATTTGATATTACTCTGATGTTTCTCAGATCTAACTTTTTCTCAGTAACAGTTCTATGAGTTGGTCGTGTCTGACTTTATCGAAGGCCTTGTTGTAATCTATGAAGCATGTGTATATGTCCTGATTTATGTCTAGGCATCTTTGCAACACGACATTGAGTGGAAACAATGCTTCCCTTGTTCCGAGGCCGTTTCGGAATCCAAATTGCGTGTCATTAATACCTTTTTCTAGTTTCTTGTAGATTCTGTTATGAATCACCTTCAAGACGGCTTTTAACGTGTGAGCCATTAAACTTATCGCGCGGTAGTCGGAACAACTTTTGGCATTCGTCTTTTTTGGGAGCGTTATAAATGTTGATAACAGCCATTCATTTGGTATACTTCCTGTTCTATATATGGTATTGAACAGTTGTACCAAAATATGGATCTGGTCTTCTTCTATTCATTTAAGAATTTCTACTAGCAGTTGGTCTGGTACTGGATTTCATACCTTCTTGTAGAATATTTGTTAGTAGGTAGAATCGGTCTATTTCATCAAAAAAGGAGACATCAAAATCATATCAGAATGAAATCTACATCTATTTTCATTATTTCAACTTTCGCCTTCTACCACATCAGCCACTATTTTATGTATGTGTATTTCTTAGTGTAAATCACTTGAAGAGACTTAAAAATACCGTTCCAAAAATAGGCAACCCAAAATGCATATCACAAGGTTCTATGATATCTCAATTTTTATTGTTGGTACTACAAACCAAAAATGCCTGTTTGGTATTCTTCTGCGTCAGACTCAAAATGCCGACCTTTTCGGCTTTCCAAAAATATGGAAATCGCAAGGAGATAGATCCGGGCTATAGGGTGGATGATACAAAACCCTCAATTTTTTTCGTTGAAGATTTTCTTTTAACATATTAGCAACATGAGGCCTAGCATTGCCGTGCAACAAAATTACTCCATGTGCTTATTGCTTGAGAAAGCTTGTTCAAAGTTTCATTGTACAGATTTACATTGACATTTACTCCAGGCTCCTTAAACTCTATCAACAAGGGTCTTTCATGGTCGAAAAAAATGTTAACATCACCTTGGCTGCAGAAGGTTGTTTTTTAACTTCTTCGGTGGTGGTGAACTTGAATGTTTCCACTACATCGACGATAACTTGCTGAATGGCTCGTCACCAGCAACTTTTGACAGAAGAAAGCCATCACAATTTTGCCTATAGATTGTGAGGTGTTGTAGAGATAAGCCCATTCGCAAGCATTTTTGTTCATTAGATAAGATACGAGGAATCCATCACGAACAAACTTTGCTGTAACCCAGTTTACGAACAATACTTGTTCTTACGGACCAAACGAGCTTTTTCGTCAGCCCGCAACAGGATAGGTGGAAAAAGGCGTACCTACAGCTTAGATCAAAGGAGTAGGGGAGGTTCACGGAAATCGCTTAAGGGAAGAAATCTTCCTAGTTGTGTACAAGGTATGTCGAAATTAACGGGTGCCACCTTCCAAATCACAGCTGATTGCAGGTTCTCGTGGAAGGCCGAGAAGCCAGCAGCTTACGGGAATCGGACTGACCTTTATTGTGCCTCCTCCTGTATGTACAGCTTGCAAAGTTCATACATTCAAAGATAAAAAAATAAACAAAAATAAAAGATGTAATAAATTTCAAAACACATATAATTAAACTATTATTAAATGACAGCAGATGGTGATATTACAGTTCAATACTACAAACGGTTAATTGAACGTTCAAAATGAGGCTCGCCGCCCCTGGCTTACGGCATTTAAATTCTTCAAACAAATCTACGTACCCAGTGGCGTCCGAGTTCACAAGAATAATACAACCTATAATTACGTTTTACAATTAACAGAAAAAGAAAATGACAATTGACGCTTGAAGGTGGCTCTTTGTCGCATCAAAAAAATTTTGAAGGTGAAACGCGTAAACGGTTTTTTTTTTCACAACACAAAAACTAGTTATTTTACCTTGACTTTCGGTGAATGGAGGAGTAGAGAGAGAGGCAACCACAATTTTGGGGTGTTCTTAAGATGCTGGAAAAATCCGTAGGCACAATCTGGGATGTTTTCAGGTTCGGAAAAATGGTAGAAGTTCTTCGGGAAAGGGTTAAAATTCCAGTGTGTTTCTTTAAATCCGACACTTGTCTATGATTCTGTTCACCCCACGGTGAAAACAGCGTTACGAAATTCACGCGATGGACACCCATCAAAAACCCAAGCCGCCCCTGCAGTACTTGATTACGGCGCTTATCGTTAGCGACGGAGTCGAAGAAGATGTTAAGTCCGACTCGGTCGGAGAAGATGTTAAATCCAACTTGGTCGGAGAAGATGGTAAGTCCGACTCCCGAGGAAACGCAACGCGAACCTGCATTGCCCAAAAAGATTACACTACATTGCGAAATATGGTGCAATAATTTCAGAACAAATCCTTACGCCTGCGACTACCGGGAATCATAACAACACAGAATCCCAAGAATTGTTGTTGTCGGCAAATCCAGCCTACAAAGGGAACTTTCAAAGGCTTTGCTAAATTGGCCTCTCATAAATCAATCTTAAAAGAAAATAATCTAGCGATAGACTTAAGAACGGCAATTAAAATAGAATTTTGATTCCTGTGAAGCAGCAATTAATATACGAGTTTAATTCCGATAAAGTGGCACAATCAAATGAACATAACATACTATGGATAGATCCTATACTCGCACTAACAATTTCCGAAATTTCTCTAATTGAAATTTGACGATTTTCTCTAATAAGGCCTTCCACTCATGCCATATTGTTTTCTGTTAATGCAGTACACAGTGCACCTGGTTGCGGCTAATCCATAGTCCCCTCTTTTCCATTCTTAAATTTTCGGCACCATTCCTTCACAGTTGGGTACGCAATACATGCATTTCCATACACCGCTTGCATTCGCGTATGAATCTGCAATGGTTGCACACCCTCAGCGCATAAAAATTGTAGGACCGCACGCTGATCAAACTTGGACGGATTTTCAACATCAAACGCCATTTCAAAATCGAAGTTTTAAAAATCAGAACCAAATTCAAACGGCAGAAAGTTATTAGTGTATTGCTTACAAACACTACTAACATTAACAAACGTCATTTGAATTATTGCGTTTGTTTTCAAGGCTAAGTTGATCAAAGATGGGTTTCAGTTGAACAAGCCACGTACTTAACATTTAAATAAACTAAAGGCGAATGAAAACAACAAGAAATCGTATTTATAAAAAACATAAGTTTTAATATTTGAGAAAATTATTACGAATATCGTAACCGTTGCGAATGCTAAATTATGTTCTCAGATATAAATATTTTGTGTCCGTGAATAAATAGTAATTACAACAAGGTATACTATAATCACTATTAAATAATTGTAATAAAAATTATAAACTTCATGGCTTAAGTTTGTTTTCAACAGACAATCCTTACAATTTTCGTTGTTCGTACTGTATGGTGGTTTATATGTCTTTTAGAGTAAAGATCAGCTGGCATTATAATGCCGATTTTGCCTTTTAAATTTACTACGCGAAGCTAATCATTGTCTCCAACAGTTCTGTGAACAGAATGAACATACCTGTGAAATAGGTTGCCTATACATTGGAATCTCGCTAATGAAATACATAAGAAACTTAATCATGCTAAAGTAATGTGCTTGTAGTTTGAATATTAATTTAACTAGTTTTGAAAGAACCAACTAGCTTTGCTATATTTATAATATTTAGTGAAAATGTTATTTTAATGTTACATAAAAGTATATTAGTTTAATGTGTGTATATAGAATTATTTAATGAATATAATTAATAATAAATTTAGTAGCCGTGAAACCAGTTCTTGCTTAATAATAATTCTGTAGTATCTATAGCCGGAAAATAAAAATAGAAACAAACTAAAAACTTAAATAGGGTGTCGCTAACACTTTAGCGCTTAGCGCCTAATCAATCATATAGAATCAATCACACTATTTGATTGCCAAGAAAAATTATAGCTAGTTGAATAGTTATATTTCGTTTCATTTACGTGTGGTTCACGATGGAAAGTTGTATAGTGTGTTTAACGAACTTTATGAGGTGATTCCCTAGGATACTTTCAGAAAATACAGTGCAACGTTTTGCGAAAGCACTTCGCTGTGGAGTTACAACCTCCTGAACTTACACCTATGGTACCTAGTACTTACTGCAACAATAATTCAATGATATTTAGTACATATTTTTTCGAACAGTTTATCTAAATCCTAAATCGACAGCAAACTATTGATTAATTAGACAAATCTGATTGTTTAACAATTTGTAATAATTATGTTCTGCTATTAGATACTAGCTGTTAGTTGAGTTGTTTTTTTGTTTCTAGGCAAACAATTTGTGAAATATAAATATGTAGTTTAGGTCCGACCATACGTGTGCTATATAAAAAAATATAATCACTTAAGACGGTAGCGCTTTCGTATTTCATTTATGGGGTACCTGGGCAAACAAACAGTGATGAGATCATAACTAATTGGCAGGCGACAGGCAGGTAACATGCAACAAATAGTAAAACACAGACCTACTGATTGGCAATAAATATTGGAAAGTTGTACTCACCACTCTCCTCGCCTAGACTTGGATCCAAATGGAAGCTAAAGCTCATACTCACAGGGGGTCGTTCATGCCCCTTACCTTAGTTTAAATAGAACGTAAAGCTCATATTCACCGGGGGTCCACTGCCCTCTTCTCATCGGCTTGGATTCAAATTGAAGCTGAAGCTTATACGTCCCGGAGGTGTTCAACACACCTCGCCTGAGCTAGGGTTCAAAGTGGGAGCTGAAGCTCATATTCGCCGGGGATTCTCCACCTACCCCGCCTCAGCTAGAATTCAAATCGGAGCTGAAGCTTATACTCACTGGGGGTCGTTCATTTTCTTTACTTTAATTCAAATAGGACCTGAAGCTTACACTCACCGGTGGTCCACGACCCCTTCGCCATGGTTCTGATTCAAATGGGAGCTGAAGCTTATACTCCCCGGAGGTGCTCCACCACCTCACCTCAGCTAAGGTTTAAATGGGAGGTGAAGCTCATACCCGCCGGGGGTTCTCCACCTACCTCTTCTCAGCTACAATTCAAATAGGAGCTTAGCTTATACTCACTGGGGGCCGTACACGACCCTTATCTTAGTTCAAATAAGATCTGAAGCTTATATTCACCGGGACTGCACCACCCTCTTCGCCTCGGCTTGGGTTGAAATTGCAGCTAAAGCTTATACTTCCTGGAGGTGCACAATGCCCTCGCCTCAGCTAGAACGCAAATCGGAGCTGAAGCTTACACTCACTGGGGGTCGTTCACTTTGCTCACCTTAATTCAAATAGGACCTGAAGCTTATATTCACCGGTGGTCCACGACCCTTTTCGCCTCGACTCGGATTGAAATGGGAGTTGAAGCTTATACTCCCCGGAGGTGCTCCACCACCTCGCCTCAGCTAGGGTTTAAATGGGAGCTGAATCCCATACTTGCCTCGGTTTTTCCACCTCCTTCACCTCAGCTAAAATTCAAATGGGAGCTGAAGCTTATACTCACTGGGGGGTCGTTCACTTTCCTTAACTTAATTCAAATAAGACCTGAAGCTCATATTCACCGGTGGTCCACCACCCTCTCTGCCTCGGCTTGGATTCAAATTGAAGCTGAAGCTTATATTTCCGGAGCTGCTCAACCCCCCTCTTCTCAGCTAGGGGTGAGCTGAAGCTCATACCCGCCGGGGTTCTCCACCTACCTCTTCTCAGCTAGAATTCAAATAGCTTATACTCACTGGGGGTCGTACACGACCCTTACCTTAGTTCAAATAGGATCTGAAGCTTATATTCACCGGGAGTGCACCACCCTCTTCGCCTCGGCTTGGATTAAAATTGCAGCTGAAGCTTATACTTCCCGGAGGTGCACAACGCCCTCGCCTCAGCTAGAATTCAAATGGGAGCTGAAGCTTATACTCACTGGGAGTCGTTCACTTTGCTTACCGTAATTCAAACAGGACCTTATATTCACCGGGGGTCCACCGTCCTCTTCGCCTCGGCTTGGATTCAAATTGAAGCTTATACTTCCCGGAGGTGCACAACCCCCGTCGCCTCAGCTAGGGTTTAAATGGGAGCTGAAGCTCATATTTCCTGGGGGTTCTCCACCTACCTCGCCTCAGCTAGAATTCAAATAGGAGCTGAGCTTATACTTACTGGGGTAGTTCACGCCCCTTACCTTAGTTCAAATAGGACCTGAAGCTCATATTCACCTAGGGACCACGAACCCTTTCGCCTCGGCTCGGATTCAAATGGGAGTTGAAGTTTATACTCCCCGGCTCCACCCCCGTCGCCTCAGCTGGGATTTAAATGAGAGCGGAATCTCATACTTTCCGGGGTTTTCCCACCTCCCTTGCCCCAGCTAAAATTCAAATGGGAACTGAAGCTTATACTCACTGGAGTCGTTCACGCCCCTTGGCTTAGTTCAAATAGGACCGGAAGCTCATATTCATCGATGGTCCACCACCCCTTTCGCCTCGGCTCGAATTCAAATGGAAACTGAAGCTTATACTCCCCGGAGGTGCTCCACCCTCCTCACCTCAGCTAGGGTTTAAATTGGAGCTGAGTCTCATATTTCCTGGGGGTTTTCCACTTCCCCTGACTCAGCTAAAATTTAAATGGGAACTGCAGCATATACTCACTGGGGGTCAATCACGCCACTTACCTTAGTTCAAAAAGGACCTGAAACCCATACTCACCGAGGGTCCATCACCCCATTCGCGCCGGCTCGAATTTAAATGAGAACTGAAGCTTATACTCGCCGAGGGTTCTCCACCTTCTTCGCTTCAACTAGAATTCAAACGGAAACTGAAGCTTATATACACTGAGGGTTTTCCAGCCCCTCGTCTTGTCTAGGGTAAAATGGTAGCTGAAGCTCACCCTCATCGGTCCCTCGCCTCCCTCGCCACAGTTGGGATTGGAATGGGAACTGAGGCTCATTCACCGCCCAATTGATGCGTCCGCAGTCAATCGTAATTATTGGGTCATTGCTACAACTACGGGAGCTCTGCAACGGAACTATTATCATTCAGGTAGTCTGTTATTCACAGGACCATTGGTCCTTACATACGATGGGAAATGTATAAATAATTAACCTTTCCCCCGCATAAGAATCTGCCGATGTCCTCTTGACATTGATGGAACATTCATAACAATAACTATTCAACGTAGGCGCCATACAAGACCACCTCCGATAGCTGACTATCTCACGAATGATTTCTAAGTGAAGAATGAGTAAACATGTCACAAATACTACCAATTTACGTAGCTACTGCTTAGAACAACTACTTACATAGTCAATCTTGTCTAATAACAATGCTAGGACACGGTGCACGTAAACCACATATACATTGCAATAATACGCATCCATTCGAGAATTGTAATATCAAGTAGATAATACGCAACCATTCCAGTAAATATATATAACACTTAAGGGAATATGTATAACAACACCCATATACATAAAATAAATACTTACAATGGTAACACTAATAACGCACCTCGCTCCAGCATAAGCGATAATTGCATAGCAATCAGTTACTAGATTCCCAGACACTATTAATAAGTTATTACACCAAAATACCCTAATTCTACGTTTAACTGGCTACAACGTCTTACATAAACTTCCATCGAAGGCGTTTACTACCCTACTGTACTTATCTAACCATCAACATTCGAAGAACTCTTGGCTTTCGTCTAAAACACCTTTTACTGCTTGCAAATGTTGTTACGAACCTATGGTAATTGCGTATATATGTATTTCCAAATATTTATTAACTGAGTTTACATTAACTATTAACTCATATCGGGTAAAAGCATCAGCCTAGTGGTAGAGAATATCGTTTAACTAACTAACTTAAAAACCTTTTTTTTTATTTATTTACACTATCATTCCCCCCCGGAAGGGAATGCGGGCGTCCTTACATACTAACCATTCATGCAACATGCACCCTAAACTTAACTAAGTGAAATACGGTCGCCTCAGCCGGGATTCGAACTCTCGGCCTGTCGGGCGCATTTCACTGTGACTTCGAGTGGCAGCACGTATTCGCACTGCTCCACCGGGGTTCTACACTTAACAACCTAGGACGTCAGCTTTCATAAACATTCTGTACAATAATTTGTTATATATTCAAATACATTAATTTCGTACAACTAAATGTGGGTACTTTACTTTAAATATTTTACTTTCTTTTATCACCCATAGAACGCATTCCTTCACTACACCATATATTGTGTTCTTGTTGACTTATATCGCCCACCTACTTTAGGTAAACTTATGCTGTTGTATATTCTAATTCCTTATAAAAGTATATACTTCATAAATTAATATTCTATGTTCTTGAATAAAAATCATTGTCAATCTGTTAAATTATTATTTTATGGAAGAAATATATCTAAAGTATATTAAGGGGTTCGTTCAGTTTCCCATATGTATAACTTCCTCGAATCCTTTAATATTTCGTATTTCACAGTTGTATTAGTTACTATTTCCTTCAGCTTCTCTTATTAGTATTACCATACTTTTCTTTTCGTCATAGAAACTACAAGTATTTGTCACCGTGTTTATTTAAATAATAAAAAAATATATATAAAATACTATATAACATATTGCACTGTATTTACAATACTGACATATCCGCCAAAAACTGCAGACCGCAACGAAAAATGGAAAACAAACGCCAATTGTGATCCCAGCTTCAGCAGAAATGCATAACTCACAAAAATTACCTCACAGTCCTTCAACACATGGCAATAGAACGAATTCTACAAACACATGGTATTTATATTAAACGTTATAAACAGCTTGTTATTTGTAGAGTTCTCAGGTGGTAAAATGCCTGCTGAGATAATGCAGTCGTTTTAATAGGGGCCAGATTTTCCGGGAGGACCGTAGCTTCCGGAAATTCCACCGCCGCCGCCGTGGCCGCCGCCGTGGCCGCCACCGTGGCCGCCTCCAATTCCTCCGCCGTGACCGCCCCCGATTCCGCCTCCAATACCGCCTCCGTGACCACCTCCAATTCCACCTCCTATTCCTCCTCCGTGACCACCTCCAATTCCTCCTCCGATACCTTAATTAACAAAAGTTAGTGAAGTAATCTGCAGCAACATAATAGGAATGTAACTTACCTCCTCCTATTCCTCCTCCAATACCACCTCCAATTCCTATAAACATTTATGTGTTAATAACTTGAAATTCTTTTCAGTTGATTTCTGTGGTAACTTACCACTACCTATTCCGCCTCCAATTCCTCCTCCAATGCCGCCGCCGATTCCTCCGCCGCCTCCGTGCCCCTTCTGTAATTATTTAGATATGTTGGAATATTGCAATCAACAAATAGTAAGAAAAATATTTTTTTCTAGTCTTCCAGATTAAAAGATGTCAACAGAGAAAGATGTGGTGAAAAGGCTTCCCACATTACTCATATGAAGAAAACCTATTGTGGTATTATTAACGGTTATAACAATAACTAGATGAGTAAACTTTTGTATTGTTTCAGTCAAAAGAAATGTGAGAAAGTTCCCACTTTTGTAGGAAGTCCAAGACTCTTAAATGAAGAAAGTAGGTGCTTCGTGGAATAAAATATTAGTTTACAGAAATATGGTATGGCATTTTTTCTGTTGAGGCTTAGTAGCGACTCTAGGGAGCAAACCCTTGATTTGAAATGACCTATACTAAATTCAATTAAGATACATTGTTTGTGTTGTAAAAATGCAAGAGGAAATTTTGGAAGAGTATTTGAAAGAGTGAACTTATGATGAGAAACAAATTAAGCAAATGCTATAGTTTTAATAAAACATCATCGTTTATTAGAATAGAAATTCCATGGGTATCAGAATATTGAGTAACTGATTATGGATTCAGAGTGAATGCGGTCATCCACATAAACGGTACTTCACGTGGTAAATTCGAATTAGGAGAATGTGGACGTTTGCGAGCGAAATTGCACTTTCCCCGTTTTACAGATGATTAGAAACTGCTGACCTTTGTATTGAAAGTGTGTTTAACCGTGACTTATAGCAATTATCTCTTGCTCTCGGAATTAATCATTTCTAACGAACAATACATATTCCGGGCGACACTCCGTGCGGCTTCTTTCTCTATTAGCACGCGTTATTTATGCAAATTAACTGTGAAAATACAGCTTAACCAACGACAACAGCAATTAAAAATAAAAGGTTAGGGAAACTCCATTAGAAGCCCGTGTTCTGATGGCTGCTATTTCCAATTATTGTCAATCTCAATAAATTTCACCGGACTTCGACGACAAACTAATTATCTTAATAACGCTATTAAAGAGTAAAACACTAACGCGAAGGAAATTACGTTATAACTGCTCATATAATTTTGTTTTTGTGAAAAGGCGGAAGAGGAGTTACATATCACCTTTCTAATGATGGTTCCCATCAATCGCTAAAGTGTTGTGTTTATAATGAATGTCATGGAATTAAAGCGAAAGCTGGAAAGTGATCGAAAATTTCTGTACAGCTCGAAATAAATTTAAATTTAATGGGTAATCAAACATCTAAACAGAAATCTGAAGAGTTTCTTTTTACATTTAAAGTCATTTTAAAGGTAACTGTCTGATAGAAAGGGTAATAAATTTTGTTAGACGTGATATCAGTACCTGTGTCTTGTATCTGATGAAGTAAACTTCCGGTTTGCTGGGTTGTGTAGGTACGGGCTGAGGAATGTGAATTTCTGGTGCTTCTTCGGGTTTCTTCACCAAAACGTAAACGAGAGTCTTTTCTTCGTTTTGTGGTTGCAATGGGATTACAGGTGCAGTTGGTACTGGTGCACTTGGTGCCTGAAATTTAAACATAGACATTAGGAAAAGATCATCACGGAGGACGGTAGCTATTGTCTAAGATCTAAACCAAGACCCTGGGAAAGAAAAGAAATATTTATTACGCGGTGATCGAACCGTGTTTTTTGGTAGTATAACTTCAAAGTAAGGGGTTCTGATAACTATTCCACCACCGGCTCAAAAAGGCATTTACTTTTTAAAAGTTTGTATTTTTTATTATGGCATCATATTTTCAAAATTTCAAGGATTACATAGATTTTTCTTTAGATTCTAAAGATTGCTTTTGTGCCTTTGATGGTATGACTTCAATATCACCGGTTCTCTCCACTACGCTACCACCGCCCCAAAAATGCTATTGTACTGAAAAATTGTAAGTTCTATTTCTTCTGTTAGAGAATATCACAGAACCACCTTATTTATCCAATAGGTATTTTTATAAAGAATACCCCGAATGCCTTTGGTAGTATAGGCCCAAAACTACAAGCTTTAACCATTACACTACTGCCGGCTCAAATATATATTGGTTTTGACCAATTTTCTAGTTAACTTTTTTGTATAGGTGAGTTCGCATAGCTACACTTTTAAAATTTACAGAATTTAATAAACAGATCTTCCATTATATAATAATAATGCATGGGTGCCTTTAGTTACATAATCCGAAAGTCGCAAGGTTAAACCTTGCTCTATCGCCGGCCCAAAAATGCATTTGTCTCTGGAAGTTCTATATTTGTGTAGGAGGTTGTCCATAGCAACACTTATGGATTATGTGGCATAACTCTAAACTCATAAGCTTTGACCATTATGTTACCGCCGGCCCAAAGCTTCATTTATTTTGGAAAACAGATCTTTTTTTAAGTGGTAGCAAAGCCTCAAAACCACAAGGTTTGACCACTACGCTACCGCCGACCCAAAAATGTATTTGTACTGTCTTTTACTTTGTTATAGGAAATGGTCCAAAACCTCTTCTAAGATAATAAAAATTTAATAGTTATATACAACTATATGGCCACCGGCTGGCTTTTTCGGTAATAAACATCAATCCTGATTAGTAATACCTAAGCAATTTTTAAATTTAAAACGCCATTAAGCAAACTTCGACAAATTAGCATTAACAATTATTGACTTGACCTGACGGTACTCACCTTAATGAAGATAATCTTGTAATGTTTCTGGGCATGGTGTGTGACGATAGGTCTGTGTGGTCTAAATTCTTCGGGTTCTGGTGGAGGAACATGCACGTAAATGTGCTTCTGAACGGTAGTGCCACCGCCTCCTCCAAATCCACCACCACCACCGCCGCCAAATCCTGATCAAAAATAAATCACACTTAGTTTTCCAAATGGATTTTCTTATGTGTGCACAAACCTCCGCCACCGCCGAATCCACCGCCGCCGCCGAATCCACTACCGCCTCCGAATCCGCCGCCACCTCCGAATCCGCCGCCGCCCCCGAATCCGCCGCCGCCTCCGAATCCGCCACCAAGATCTGTAAAAAAAATAAAAGTTTAATTGAGTTGTCTCTTTGATGTTGTTAACAAAGCTTACCGCCTCCAAATCCACCCCCGTGGCCTCCCCCAATTCCACCACCTAGAGAATAAATAATCGCGTTAGAATCAGTTATGTTATATGCTGGGATATTTTATACCTCCGCCTATTCCACCGCCATGGCCGCCTCCAAATCCGCCGCCGCCAATTCCGGTGCCGCCAAATCCACCACCACCACCGGATGGGGCTCCATATGAACTAGAGGGTGGACCATATGAGCCAGAGGGTGCTTCAGGGCGCGCACTAGCGATTGCTAGCAAAGAAGAAAGTAGCTGTAAAAGAAAATGCTCTGAGTAATTCTGTAAATTTATTCGAACGTATATATAGGGTTTCCAAGTGGAAGAGAATTATAGGGAAATTCATTGTACATTATATTTTTTGAGATTTCCTATGTCCGAAATACTTTGACTAAGAATTTAAATGTGTTATTGTTATAATCTGTTATGGGTGTTGTTTAGTGGTAACTAATGTTTCTACGTTTATATTAAGCAAAAATTTCAATAACATTTAGAAATTCAAAAACGTCATTTTAATAAATAATAAATTAGAATAGAAGCGATTTTGTTATTTTTTAAATTATATATTTATTTAAAAAGTATGAAATCTTTTGTCTTCGACAACAAAATATAATCTAAAATATGTAATACAACCATAATCTACCTTACAGTTTTAGTCAAACTATCTTAGCAACATAAAATTTAGAAAAATGTAATATCTCGTGCATTGAGCCTAAGCTGCAGTCCATTGGGAAACCCTGTATACAGTTATTTCATAGAATTTCTAATTTCTTTCACATACATCAAATATATTTACCCGACTGTACAAAAGTTAATCAAACGTAACAATTTTCTATAGTTTCATAATCTGCTATTACTATTGTCATTATTATTATTAAGACCAAATGTATTGCTTTTCTGAGATTTTAAGAATATAAGTAATATAAAGATTATAAAGAATATTTTAGATTCTGGACTACACGAATTTAATTAAATCCATAAAATATGAAAAAATATAGCACGCTGTGCATTTACCCAATTAATTTTTTCACTGGGAAACCCCGTATACATTAATCTCACAAAATTTAAGAATACCTTTGTCATGTTCGGATAGATCAGTGAGGGCTGTACAAAATAGTAAATCGAAAGTTACAACTGCTTTACAATCACGTAGTGTCAACTATTAGTATTAAGATCAAGTGTATTAATGTGTGTGTTTTTTTATATATATGTATATCAATATAATTAATTTTGGAGTAAACAAAGAAAACAATAAAGTATGTAATAATAATGCTGTTTGCATTTTGGCTTAAATATGCGTATAAAAGTGGAAAAATATGTTACCCTATGCATTCTCTACATGTTTCGTTTTACTGGGAAGCCCTGTATACAGTTATCTCAGAAATTTAATAATGGATTTCTTATATTAAAAGAGTAAATCAGAAGTTGCAATTTGTAATAGTTATTTAATTTCGTAACGCAGTGTTGTTATAATGATATTTTTAAATTAAATCCAAACAAACTGATTCAATGTTTCCCAAATTGTCGATTGAACTTAAAAGTAAAATTCAGGTTCGTAAAAGGTGTAACAATAATAGACAATAATAACATTTACATCTTTAATCAAAATGTCTGAGAAGATGGAAGTCTGGAAACATATTATGTGACATACATAATGCCTATGTTCCAGTTCACTTTGAAACTCTGTATACAGTTATAACATAAAATTGAAAAAATTACATTTTTATGTTCAAATAATAATAGCTGTAACAATAATAGCATTTCTGGAAAAATATATGGCAAACATTTTGGCTATGTCCCCAGTCCATTGGGAAACCCTGTATACAATTGTATTGCCCACTTTAACAATATGTTCCTCATATTGATGAAGACATCCAATAATATTAAATAAAATCTGTCAAATTTAAATTGTTTTATAATAACAGACTGTGATATTATTTAAAAATTACACAAGTTAGATTTAGGCAGATACAGCTGCTATTAAGTTATATTATATTATGGCCCACATTAGTATGCACGCAAAACTACTTTGATAACTGTAATGAGCATACTGTTCTAGTTAACAGTATTTATATAAACATCCGTTACTCTTCACCAAAACATGCGCCGAAGCATTGTTCTTCTTACGAAGAAGAAACTGACACTTAACCTATATATTACTCCTTTCTCCAACGTATTTCCCACGTTACCCATATAATAATTAAATTGCAAATACCAGCAGTAATAAAACTGTTTTGTTGTGTCATAAAATAGCAGTGACTAAGAAAAGTGAAGCTGTTCTTGATTGCCAATTGAAGGCATCGTATGCTGAGCATCTGTAAAAATGGTTTGTTTGACATTGATTTTCTAGTTCCCCTAAGATATACAATGTCTTTGAGGTTAAGGTTCGTTTATACCTCTTTTTATTTTAAAGAACAATAGTTGGGGAATGCAGAGTTTGCTACTTCTTCGAGCGATCAAAAGAAGAAAAGGCGGATTTGTGTCTTCAACCCCCTAACCATTTCAAGAAAGTTTATCCATAGGAACGAAAAAACTAATTTTACATTAACGGTAGATTTCTCTTTGTTTTCAATTATGTCTTAATCAACGAACTGTTTATCGTCAATCAGAAGAATAATGAAGTACACCACCTGTCGCCTATAATTTCTTCGTGCCTTTACAACCGTGAAAGAGAAATTATCTGCTGCATTTTGCAATGTAGAAGCTGGGTTTTAGGACGAGTATTTTATTAGTGACAATCCAGTGCCTACTTTCTTTCGTCACCCACATACAGCGAATTTCATGCTGTAACTTTGACCTAGACATAGACCACAGAGAGTTCGCTAATAAATATTTATAGTTGGTGGTCCGGCATTTACTGCCTTTATTATATTTTAACAATTTCTTCCCACTTTGTAAATAATAGATAAAAGTTTAAAACAGATACACTTTTTAAATTTAAACCCAGAGCTCAGTTAGCCTCTTAGGTTCCGGAGCCTATGGTAGATGAAACACAGGTAAGAAAAAATATAAACCAAGAAGAGGGAAAAGAATAAAATACATGAGAATTATTTATACATGAGTGGCTTAAAAAGTGATTATATTAATTATTTAGAAATTAGCACGTAATGAAGTTAAAATTATCAGAATTTGGGTCCATACTTAGGAAACATATGGTATTTAGCTAAAAATCAGCGTAGATGCTAACTTTTACAAAATGTAAATTCTGTAACTTAATAGGCAAAATCCAACTTTAATGAGTCAATTAAACTCTACAAGCAAGTAATTAAATTATATTGATGTTACTAAGCAGTTGGCATATTTGCCTGATTTTTGTTATGCTATTATTAATTGGATTTTAATGAAGCTGTCAGATTTATAAAAAGGAACATCAAGAGATAACAGTACTAATTTTACTTCTAAAGGCAATGCAGATAATTTATTAATACGGGCAATTGAAGTAATTGAAGCTCAAGTTATATTTCTAGCTTTAGGCAATTTTTGAATGCAACGAACCTTTAAGAAAACCATTGTAGGGCCTGTCAATTAGCCTGTAAGGGAAATATTGTCAGAATGAATTGTTTGAAGCTTGATAACCTTTAGAAACAATGCACTTTGCTTCCATATATTACTGCTTATATGTAGTTCTGCTAGGTATAAATTGAGAATTTTATTGTTAAACTACATAAATAATAAATACAATGGAAAAAATGTTTTGTAGATTTAAAGAAAACAACAACAGCATATTGTTAACGCTTTGTGGACTACAAATTTGCTTCGGTAATTAAAACATGGTAATAAAAATGGTTGTTAAGTGTGAAACTACACATTCGAAAGTAGTATTTAGTAAAAGGATTTAAAGTTTACAACGGAAATACAATTAATTGAAGCTGTTGCTGGCTTTTAAATAATTATTAATAACGTGTTTTTGTTCTAATAATATAGAAGACTAACGCAAATTTTCGTTCAATCTTATAACAAATATATCAAACTTTTTTGTATATGCAAGCATATATATTGGAATATGCTGGTAGTTACTACAAACTATAAACTATTAAATATTTCAAAGGCATATTTTCTGTATTTCCGAATAAGTTTGCTATATTCCAAAATGTTTTCTAAATAATATCAGAGAACTATTTATTATTATTATTATTATTATTAGCCCGCAACATCCCATTGTTGGGCAAGGGCCTCCACATAAGGCGAACTACAAACTTTTAAATTATATATAGACATATTAGACTATAAAATCGTTTTTTGTATCTAAAAATGGGTATTTCTGCTGTATTCCAAAATCTTTCTAAAATAATAATAGTAAACTGTAAATGTTTAAATGTTTCAAAGGCAAATATGAAATCGTATTTCCTTATCTAAAAATAGGTACTTCTACTGTATTTTATAATCTTTTCAGAAAATTACAGATGTTTAAATATAGGAATATGCAATCTTAATTCTATATCTAAAATGAATTTCTACTGTATTTCCACAATATTTGAAATACTTAGAGAAGACTACATAATATTTTAGTATGTCGACAGCATATTGAAATATACAATCATAATTCTTTATCTAAAATGGGTATTTCTACATAATTCTTTATCTAAAATGGGTATTTCTACTGTATTTCAACCTATGTTTGCAAAACACCAAAAACTTTAAATATTTCAAAGGCATATTGAAATATGCAATCATAATTCATTATCTAAAAAATGAATTACTGTCTACTATATTCTTGAAATAATAATTACTGGAAAACAAAAATTCTAAAAAGTTTCAATATGAATATAAAATCCATTAGTTTTTATGTAAGAACGATATTTCTATTTGAATATTCCATAAATCTTGTTCACAGTAAGTAACAGAAAATTATTAAATTTTTATATAAATTGGTATTCTACTTTTCATTCCTAATGTTATTAAAGTAATAACAGAAAAACTTACACAATGGCTCTTAATATTTCAAAGGCATTTTTGAAATATGCAATTATAATTAGTGCACAAGTATACGTACTTCTACTGCTATTCTAAAATATTTTCAAATGAAATCCGAAATACTACAAATAATTTAATATGTTTCTAAGGGATACTGAAATATTAAAACCGTAATTCTTTATCTAAAATGGAATATTTCTTACACATTTCCAAATATCTTTTCAAATAAATTAACAAACAGCTACAAATTTTTTAAATATTTCAAGACATATTGAAAATATAAAATCCGTAATTCATTATGCTAAAAATTGAGTGTTTCTTACTTGTTTTCAAAATTCTTTCTTCAAATAAAATAAGAAACACCTACAAATGCTTTGAATATTTCAAAGGCATATTGAAATATGAAATCATTGTTCATTATCTAAAAATGGAGTGTGTCTACTGTATTCCAAAACATTTTTTTCAAATAATTACAGTTTTTTAAATATTTCAAAGGCATATTGCAATACCAAAATCGTAGTTTCATTATCTAAGATAAATGTTTCTTACTGTATTGCCAAAATATTTTACATATTTAAACTATTATCATAAATCTGTTGTTCGAAAATTACGTATTTCTACTGTATTCCAAAATCTTTTCAAAATGATAACCGAATACTACAAATAATTTAATATTTCTAAGAGATATTGCAATATAAAACCGTAATTGTTTGTCTAAAAATTGGTATTTCTGCTGTATTCCAACATCTTTTCAAAATAACAACCGAATCCTAAAAATAATTTAGTATTTCTAATATATACTGAAATATAACATCGTAATTCTTTATCTAAAATTGGTATTTCTGCTGAATTCCGACATCTTCTTAAAATTGTTTTCTTTATATATTTAACTTATATTTATTAATTGACAAAAACTCAAAATAAGTATTTTCTACTATATTACAAAATCTTTTTCAAAATAGAATCCGAATACTGCAAATTATTTCGTATTTCTGAAAGATATTGAAATATAAAAAATCCGTCATTCCTTTATCTAAAAATGGGATTTTCCTACTTACTCCATAATGCTTTTTATATTATTAATAGATACTACAAGTATTAAAATATTTAAGCATATTGACAATGACTAAATGAGTATTTGCCTAATGTATTCAAATTCTTTTATTATTATTAATAGAAAACTACGATTTAATATTTGAAAGGATATTGAAAATACTAAATGAGTATTCCTATACTGTTATTCCAAAATCTTTTTATATTAATAGAAAACTACAGATTAAATATTTTTAAGGCATATTGAAATACTAAATGAGTATTTCGATTTGTATTCCAAAATCTTTTTATAATATTAATAGAAAAACTACAGTATTTAAATATTTAAAGGCATTATTGAGAATACTTTAATTGAATATGCTACTGATTCCAAAATCTTTTTATGTTATTAATAGAAACGACCAGTATATTAATACTTTAAAGGCATACTTAATATTTAAATTCAGTATTCCACTGTATTCCAAAATCTTTTCCTATAGTATTTAATAGAAAAACTATAGTATTTGAATATTTTAAAGGCATATTGAAATACAAATGGGTATATCCTACTGTTTATTCCAAATATTTTTATTTTATTAATAGAAAAACTACAGTATTTAATATATTTTAAAATGCATATTAAAATACTATAAGTGTTCCTACATGTATTCCAAAATCTTTTTAATACTTTATATTTTCTAAATATAGTTTTACTCTGCATATATAATTTAAGAACATTCATGTAAGAAAAATAATTATTGGTGATTCTGTTAATTAATTTCAATCAATATAAATCATTTATTGTAGTAAATTTTGCAATACTTGAAAACCATCGAACAATACTTCATTTTTGATAATATTTGGAAATCATATGTAATCAATACGTTTTTAAAAGTTTTGTTTCAAATATATGGTTCCGTTTTTTGTTAACGTTTTAATAATTTCAAAATCCTCAATACAATCAATATTGTACCATTAAAATTTTCAAAAAATTATTCTTCAGGTTGCTTGAATAACACTGGGTGAAACCAAGATTTTCTCCAAAACTAATCCTCTAGAATAACACTCCTAAAACTACTTTCATTGAGAACATAATATTGCGAAATCCCGTTACAAAATAAAAACATCAACGCACTATCATTTTAGCTACATAATATCTGAAACGTGCCAAATCTGCCCACGAACTAATATCACCCAATGCAAATCCCATGCAGAACCATCAAAGTCGCGTCCGTTAAACAATTAAGTTTAAATACCTTTCGCGTTTTATAAACGAGGACAATATTACAAACTGTAATGCAGTATTGTACGTACCACAATAGGTCTCATCCTGTGCTGGCACTAAAACTATGATCAAATGATACCTCAAACATCATCCTAGATAGTTTAAATAGAAGCTTCCCCTCTTCAAGGCGAAGAAGATTCACTCTTAGACTCTATGGAAATACTTTTACATTCACTTTGTATAGAAAAATTACTTTTACCACCTGTGAATACTGCCAATTTAGCAAAAAGTCTAACGTGGAAGACAGCGGAATTGTTTAACGCCTGTATAATAATTTTTACTGCCGCATTGTCGCAGTCCTGTTTAGTCATGTCCGCAGGAAATATTTTGCTGCAAGATTTAATCACTGACTACCTCGAATTAATTATACTAAACTAAATGTATAAGAAAAGTGTATTTTTCCTTACTGATTTACTCAATGAATTCTCACACAACTTGTTTTTTAAATTATTTTGATTCAGTTTGTTATACAACCCGCAAAATAAATACAAAACATTGATAGTATCTCAAAAACTGATAGTAAAAGCTTTTGTTTTGCACAAATTAGAAACTCAAGAGTACATATTTAGAATCGGAGGTTACCGTGTAGTTAATTAAGGTTATCTAATAAATTTTATGTAAAAAATTTCATACGTTGCAGACTATGAAAAGAAGAAAGTCGACAACTATCTATCCCAAATAATTAATTTGTTTTTAAGAGCCTTGCGGTAAATTCGTAAGTTAGGCGTGTGTTTTCATCTTCCGTCTTTAACGAAAGGTGTTTCGCTTTAGCGTATTTCTAGAAAACAATTATCTCGCAACAAGGCGTTTAAAATATATCTTAAAATGTATTAAACAGAGATTTTGAAGACGTCTGTCAGTTGTGCGGTTATGTTTACCAAGTTTTTATTTTGTATGGAAGAGATTAATGTGCTAATTAATAATCGTTTCTAATTTGCAATTTGTTGACTTTCTTAAAAGCAACGTCATGTAAATAGGATAAAGAACTGCAGAAAATGTCATTAATTTGCAGTATACTAAAGTGGATGACTAAATTAAACGTTTCGCTGAGGAACCATAACCTAATACATTCTAGAACCAACATATATGAATGGTTAACCATGAAAAACCACAGACTCAATTTTTCTGATTTCTCTTATTTATTTTACAACCTAGAGATGCAGTATACACGTAAAAATGCTCAACCCTACTGTTATCATCTCCATATTTATCTGAGGAAATGTAAGTTGCAGTACAATTATACAGGGTGCACCATAACATGTAATGCAGGGGACAACATCAAAAAAGTTCATATTAACATATGTCCCACCAGCTTTAGTTTATAAAATACAGGGTATTAAATGATAAATATCACATTCTCATATTTCATTTATAAATTGTTTGAACAAAATGTAACATTTTCTATAATCCACTATCATTATAGGAATTACTCAAAATGGCCAACTTCTCGCCATGTTCTTTCAATTACATCAGGTACCGCATTTGGAAACTTTTGTTTGCGTCGACGAAATATTTCCATATTAACAATATAACATTGTCATTCTTATGTTAGATTTTGGAAGGGTCAGTTACATCACGTGCACTTAGACCACAAGGATCCATTGTGCTGCCTCCCCAGCAGCTCCCCCATTTGGGCATCACCCAAGCCATTCAACTGGGGTGTTGCTGATTTCGGCAGTATCAGACCAAAAGTCTCCCAACATGGATCCTCTGATTGTTGCGAGAGCTGAACAGTGACAAAGGACGTGTTCTGCCGTCTCGTTATCCACGTTGCAGCCTCGACAGTTTGGGCTGTCCGCCAGTCCCATCCTGTGCATGTGTTGATTTAGGGTGCAGTGTCCAGATAAGATACCTACAACTAGTCGTAGGTTCTTTCGGGACAGTCTGGCTGTCTTTGGCGAGGGTGCACGAATAGCAGACCTTACATAGCGACAAGTTTCCGTGTTTACCCTTTTTCTTTTTAACTCCAAGTTTATATGCAATCTGTCCAGAGGACAATAAACAAATGTTCTGACAAATACATACATGCTGATCATACATACATACTCATACGTGATGACCATGTATACAAACATGTAGGGGATTGCCCAGTGGCTTCCATCTCGTCATTAATCTTTACAAGGTTATTTGGCTAATGTAATGAAATGATAATGATAATAAACAGACAATGCAATGTTGAATATTTAGTTAAATCTAGTCTTTTGGTCTGCAGGTTTGTAACGGTTTAGCCTACAAGTTTCTGTTCTTTCACCGATCAAGTTGGCCGCCAACTGGTTTGGGTGAACACTGAGCCTATCGACGTACTATTTACTAAAGTTTTTGATTTTACCTTTTACAGACTCGATTTGCAAATCATGCCTTATAATATTGTTTGTTACGAACCATGGCGCATTCACTACCATACGCAACACTTTAGCTTGAAACCCTTCTAATATTTCGATGTCTAACGTAGCGGCTGTGCCCCACAGCTGAATGCCGTAGGTCCACACCGGTTTTAACACACACGCCTGGCTGACATGTAGGAATACTGCGCAACAGTCTCTTTTCCCCTATAGGTCCCTATTTATTTTGTGCACTACTCTATGCTCTTGTTCTACTGTGGAGTGGCTCTCTCTGAATCCAAACTGATGGTTCGGTATTAGTCGCCTTTCCTCCAAATATGGTTTAATTCGTTTTAGGAGCAATTTCTCTAGAATCTTTGACATCACCAGTAGCAGACTTATTGGTCTGTATGACGACACGTTCTCGGGATCTTTTTCGGGTTTTGCTAAAACTATAATTTCCGCAACTATCCACTGCGTCGGAACGTAGCTGTCTTATTGCCGCATTAAACAATAGTGTTATATGTCTTATTGCCTCTTCCGGCAACTCCTTTAGTATTCTACCAGTGATAAGATCATATCCCGGTGCTTTCTTCGCATTTAGGTCTTTCTGTATGATATTACCAACTTCTCTTACTCTGCATTTCCTGATTGCTAGTTCCATTTGAATGGGGGTTTCTAAGTATTGGTGTATCTCGGCTTCTTCTTCTTCGGACATTGCGGTGGGGAACGGCTCAAAAACTTCCTTTAAATGTTTTGCGAATATATCGGCTTCTAGCCCATTGGATATCTTTTGTTTTATCGGTGGGATGTGTTGCTGAGGTTTCTTGGTCTTCTTTGTTGTCTTCCATAACGAGTAGTTCGTTGATTCAGTTGCTGAGAGGCCGTGCAAGTATTCGGATATTGATGTGTTACCTTCTTCTTCTATTAACTTTCTTAATTCCTTCGTGGCCTTATTCAGTTTTGCTTTCTCATGCGGTGCTCGTGTGTGCTGCCATGTTTTTCGCAGTTTTGTTTTTCCCATAATTTTGAACATTTCTTGAGCAGTCTGTTCGTTTTTCTGATGTGTCGTTGTTCGGGTGGTCTCCCATGCTGCTTCTCGTATTTGTCGATTCAGGTCATCAATTGCATTTTCTAATTCGTCTTTGGTTTTTAGTGAAATTTGACTATTTATTTTTTCTGATATTTTTGATCTGAACAGTTCCCAGTTTGTATTTTTGTTATGCAATGTGGGTGGTTTCGTTCTTCGTAGAATTTGAGCACTTAGAGTAACTATTAGGGGAGAGTGATCAGATGTGAAGTCCAAACATGGTTCAATTTTGGTAGAACCTGTGGCAATACCTTTTACCCATCTTCGTGTGAAGGTTTTCAGAGTTTCTTGGTATAGCATAAAGCTTAATGTCCTCAGGGATATAGGAATATTGGGTGCTGGTCCCCAAATAGGTTGTTTGGAGGTTAGTCTCGCAATTTCATTACTTTCCTCATTGCCGTAGTTTCCGTCATGTCCTTTCACCCATATAAGGGAAATAACATTATCTTTTGAGATATCGTCGAGAGCTTAACGGCACTGCAGTACCACTCCTGAGGTAATTTTGCAACTACCCAGGGCTAGTAAAGCGCTTCTGCTGTCACTGTAGATACCAATACGTTGGTTCTTGATCTGTCGTTCAAGAATTGCATTTGCACCCTGCATTATTCCCACTACCTCCGCTTGGAAGACAGTAGCAATTGTGCCTAGTGGTATACTATGGCATAGGTTTAGGACATCGGAGAAGACTCCGGCACCCGTTCCATGCGTTGTTTTAAATCCGTCCGTGAAGATGGACATATTTATAAGCTGGGTTGGCTCAGCATGGGCATTAGCAATATGTGCAGAATAAACAATAGATTTCAAGTGTCCCCACAGGTAGAAGACCAACGGATTTAGTCTGGGGATCGTGCAACCCAGCCTGTAGGTACCGCACGACCTATCCACTGATCTGTTCATTTAAGAAGCTTCTAGCTAGCCGGCTAACTGTGGTGGTGTGACCACACGAATCAAATAATATTAAGTAGGACGTCTTCCAGTAGTCCTTTCAAGTAATTTCTTAAAATGTTACACACGCCACCTGTTATTTTTATTTCAAGCAAAAAATGTCTAATTAAATTATCTCCGATCATTCCCGCTCAAACATTCACACCAAATTAACTACGCCATGTTTGGTAAATCCAACTTGGTCAGTAAACAACACAGAGGGCAGGAAGTATGGATCAGCAGCAGATATTTGGAGTAACCAATAATTGCCTTCCTGCAGTGCCTGTGCCCGTCGTAAATGATAAGGATGAAGAAGTTGCTGGTTTAAAACTCGCCACACCGTTATGTGTCCGACATACTCTTGTGCTGCTATTAGTCGAGTACTGGGGCCAGGATTTTCATCGACATGCTCCTAAATTCATCCTTCAAGTTCAATATTTCGGACACTAACTGGTCTGCCAACATCTGGTGGATCATGTTGTTCGAAGACGTTCACTTAATCGTTGAAAAGTTTTTTTGTGTGAAAGAGGTCTGATGTTTGATGAGTCCATACATCAAAATGTATGTCATGCATGTCTTGTCATTTTCTCATTCGAATAAGCCGTTATCGTTATTATCACATGCAACGTGCAACTTGACAACAGCTTAGTATCAATCAACTGATTGGAATGAACTGACATAATATGTTTGGAAGGTACGTGGTGGGATATATGTTAATATAAACTTTTTCATTGTTTCGATGGCCCCCGAAGCAGCCTCCATATTAAAAAATCTGAGTACTTCTACTGATGAAACCACTAACAAAGCTGCTTTAAAGAAATAGATATACCATAGTTATACTGACTTGAGTGCTCGTTGCGACGTTCGTAGTTTTAATTTTATCTTGGGTTAAATATGTCCTAAAGATTTCCGCGGTAGACAAGAAAAATTCCATCCTTCTATTATGCATTTCAAAAATATTTATTCCTGGTTTTAAATTTAACAGCTATACCAAAGAATTTTGTCATATTACATCTGAGGAAATATTACATGAAATACAATTATATATTAGATAATTTCGGTATCTGCTGTAACAGCAGAAACCACTAACATAGCTGATTTAGAAAAATAGATATGTAATGGTTATACTGACTAGAGTGCTCGTTGCGATGTTCCTGGTGTAATACACAAATTCGCTAATTGAAAAAAATCCGATGAATATGGTAGATAATATAAATTTTGGCATACTCAACCATATAATTTTTATGTCGCATTCAAAAATATGCAGGGCTTATGTACGAGCTACAATTTATCATATCTACGACATTCATCGCAATCTTTGGAGTCACAGAGTCCGGAGTAAACCAAGTTACTTATGTATTTTCTACTAATTACCATCTGGTCGAAAAAGGTGCTTTTAAAAGTGTTAGGATGAGAGGAAGGTTTTTTAAACTAATAGGCAACATATTCAAATTTGAAATTAAGTGGAAAATAAAAAAAAAAACATAAGAACTAATGATAAAAATTACCGGAGGTAATATAAAAATACTTTCAAACCAATCTACTTTTACGATATATTTAGTTTTACTTTTCATGTTGTTACAAACTACTATTGTTTAAGAACATAATGCACAACCCCAATGACAAGATGTATCTGATATTCTTACAAACGGAACAATGCCAAGACTTTGTTACCAATTTATTTTGTGCTACGCATTGTCTTTTACATTTTCTGCAGTTTCTAATCTTCAGGTAGACGGTCGTAGGGACCTCGATGGGGCAGTACGAACATGCGCTGTCAGTCGAGGTCACAGTGAAATCTGGTTGGGTCGGGATCGGACCCCGGCTGAGGCGATGGCGGTATTTCACTTAGTTAAGTTTAGGGTGCATGTTGGATGAATAGATGGTGTATAAGGGACGCCCGCAACCCCTGAAGTAATGCAAAAGCGGTTTCGTGGGGGGGGGGGGGTAGCCGACAGGGAAACTATTACAATAGTTTGTCGATGTAAAAATTTCGATTTAATGTTTGGTTACCAGGTCGATTTGGAATCCCCTTAATGTAATTTTTGTATATTTGTACTGCAATGGGAATACCAATAGTACAATTGTTGAATATCGGTGTTGGTATGTTAACAGGAGAGTTCCCAATAGAAGTCTATTTGAAACAACCTTCAACTCTGCAAGGAAAACGAGGTTCTCCCCGTACAAATACGGTATTTGAACGGGGAACCTCTTTCTAGGTGAGAACACAAGAAGACATCGTTGATGTTACACAACATTGTTCAGGTATAAGTAAGTACAAGAAAGATATCATCTCATACTGGAGCTTCAAAAATTGTCGCATAGCAAATAATCAAGACATGTATCCTTTCCATATTCAATGTGTTCAAAGCCTTCAGCCAGATGATTGATTATGTTTCAATACTGCAAGTTTACAATTGGCTGAATCAGAACCATAGACAGTACAAAATGTAATTGTGTTCACGGATAAAGCATTGTTCATTCGTAATGGAATAAACAACTGTTATCCGAATATCGATAGTCAGATGAGAATCTCCAAGAGCTTTCAGGATTAGGATTACATCATACGGTACTATTTTTTTATGATTGCACATTAATTAGCAATCAGAATAAATTATTCTATAGGCTAATGTGCTAACATAGGACCTTAAGTATGAAAATCCTTATATGTCAGGATGAGGCCTCTTCCAGTGAGGAGTCCTCTTCTTTTTTCATCTGATGTCGTTTGGCCAGTGGCGTTTCAGTTTTCTGTTGCCTTGGGGATGTAAAAGTGGGCGTATAAGGGGATTGTTATGTGTTGTAAGTCTGTCATGATGTTTGTTGCTTCTTTCTTGTGTGACCTCAGTGATGTATGGAATGCGAAGGTCGTCATGTAACGTTCGGTTGGACACATACCAGAGAGCATTTGTCAGTTCACGTAGGATTTTAGATTGGGATCTTTGGAGGAAGGAAATATTCGATTTGCTGGCACAACCCCACAATTCGATGCCGTACGTCCATATCGGTATTATTATCACTTTATATAGTCGAATTTTGTCTTCTAGTGGTAGGTGTGATCTTCTTCCGAGTAGCCAGTATAACTCCTTGAATCTCAGGTCTATCTGCTTCCTCTTCTTTGTTATGTGCTCCCTCCAGTTAAGTTTTTCGTCTAGGTGTAGCCCTAGATATCGCACTGCAGAAGATTGTGTGATGAAGGCGTCGTTGATGGTGACTGGAGGACATCGACCTTTTCTCAGAGTAAAAGTTACTTGCGTTGATTTTGATTCATTGATTTTAATTTTCCATTTGTTGGTCCAGTTTTGTATTATGTTCAGATGGTCTTGTAAGTAGGAAGTTGCAGTTACAGGATTTTCGTGGCTTGCAAAGATAGCTGCATCGTCAGCGAAGGTACCGATTATGGTATTAGTTGTAGTAGGAAGGTCTGCTGTATATAGTAAGTAAAGCAGAGGGCCCAATACGCTACCTTGCGGTACTCCAAACTTTATTGTGAATGAGTCAGAGACGGCACCATTTACTTTGGTTCTAAACTGACGATCGCTTAGATAAGATTTGAGTAGGTAGAAGTGAGAAGGGAGAAAGCGCTTGATTTTATAGAGAAGACCATCGTGCCAAACCTTGTCAAAAGTTTGATCTATATCCAGAAAAGCCGATGTACAATATTTTTTGCTTTCCAAGGATTTATTAATTTCATGAACGACACGGTGACATTGCTGGGTCGTTGAGTGGTGAAGCCGGAATCCGAATTGGTGATCCGGGATTTCGTCCAAAAGTGAGCTCATTCTGCTAAGTAGTAGTTTTTCCAGTAGTTTGGCGATGGTTGGTAATAAACTTATGGGTCTATACGAAAATACATGATTTGGATTTTTGCGGGGTTTGGGGATCATAATTACTTCCGCTGTCTTTAGCGGATTTGGCCAGTACTGAAGTCTTAAAACGGCATTGAAAATATATGTTAACATTACAATGCCTTTTTTTTGGGAGTTCTTTCAACATTTTTGATGTAATTTGGTCAGGATCTGGTGATTTTCTATTGTTTAAACGGGTTATTTCTTCTTTGATTTCTTTAGGAGTAATTGGTTTTATAGGTTCTGTGGGAAGCAGATTGCCGTTCAGAAAGTCGGATATTTCTTGGTTTGGTGCGTCATCGTGTGGTGTAAACACCTCAGTGAGATGTCTGGCAAAAAGATCATGCGATACTATTAACAATCTATTGATTGATCCATTTGTATTGTTGGATCGCCTTACGAAAGGAGAGTATCCACAATATTTACAAAATAATTTAATAGACATTTTGGATTTACTTTAAGATATACCACAAAAAGAAATGGGAAACTTTAGGAGACGTATATGTTTAGAGGTGGACATAGACGGCTAGTTGATAATGGTGGTACGACTAAATATTCATTTTCCACATGATGAAGTGCTTCTTCAGTGCAATGGTTATGTACTAAATTTTCGTGTTGGTGATGCTCTGGCCAAAGAGGTCCACAGATTGGCCTGCAAGGTCACGCGACCTAATCTACTTTGGTATATTGTCTTTGGAAAAGGGTAAAATGTTACGTTTATGAAATAAAAGTGCAAATGAAGGAAGGATTACACGCTGGAGTTGACCATTATGCAGATCGCATAATGCTTACGTGTAAATGAATTTAATGACATAAACTTGAAATTTCGTTTCCAAACTTATCTGTACTACGTTTGAAGTGGTAGCTTATCTCTGCAATTTCAGACAGTGATTGTTATAATCCTTTTATGTTTTTATATGCAAATATACATAAATAAATAACGCAAAAGACACCAAGCAAACGTTTTCTAGCTAAAGACTGAATGTTTCTATATTTTACATGGTAAGATCTAACTAATAAAACATTTTTGCTGATAGTAGTGATACCGGTAGGGTCAATATACTCAAATCAGTATCTCTAAGATGACAGTACATAACCTATTTGTATGTTTATATCATTTGGTTATCTGTATAAAACAGAAGCTTATCTACTCGGCGCCCCCGTTTCGTCATTTACAGTAAAACTATAATATGCCGAAACGAGAACCTTCTTACGGAACTGTAATTATCAAATTCCATATTTTTCCTATTGTGTTATTTCTGTGTACATATACAATACCGCATTTTCCCAAAACAGGAACAATTTTATAATACACCTGTTATGAAAATTTGCAATTTGCTGCAAATCAAAGTTTTAAAAATTAAATCTTATAAAAAATAAGCTACAAGTTTTTGGCTTATTTTATTAAGTAGCACTAAGCGTTCTGCCTTTTACATTAACTGCACTTTCATTTCCAGCGTTCTAATAGATGTCCCTAATTGCTTTTCTCAGTGAAATTATATATACCTATATTAAAGAATTTCACTTTGATTTTCCTTTAAAACAAATCACCGAACAATAAGCTACTTGAATTAACACTGTTGTATTGAAAGTTAATGGTATGCATAATCTGTTGTGCCCGACAGCACTCTACGCATATTTAAATACAATAAGATAAACAGTTTAAAGAAGCATTTCAACTATCTGATTCTCATAGCCTGATTGTTGCATCGCCTTGATATTTGCTGCCATTATTGAGAACGTATTAATGATAGTTTCAATACCTTCTTGACATATTTTGTATACATAGCAACTACATTTGAATAAAAGAAAACCCACTGTCTTATATTTAAAGTGATTTGCTAGTGTTAGAAACAAACTTTCTTATAATAAAATTTCTGCAACAAAAGGAATACTTTCATCCTTTCAAACATACTTGAAAGATATTATATAACACTGAAAATTTATTTGTCATTTATAATTTATAGAGTTAACCCAACTGTATTTGCTTTGAAATTATTAATAATAATTCATACTTAGAATTTAGATGAATTAAATATGAGTTGGAAACGAAATTTAAACATTTAAATTTGAAGTATTACTCGAATATTATAATATTATTAAATATGTATAGTGTTTTACAAATATATTGTAAAGCTTCCTTAAGGATTGCTAAATGAGTATAACATTTTCTTACACAACAGAATCTGTTTTGTAGCTCCCTTCCTATAGCTGCCTATTTAATTTAAAACGCCCAAAAATAAAGAGACAATATGTATGTTTATTCACCTTCTTTAATTAATAATTTCCTGCAAATCTTTGCGTTCATTATTTACTAATTTTTAAATTACTAATTTGTCGTTGTACGCGCTTGTGACAGTAGCTGTGCATTGCCGTAATAGCCTAGCGGCGGGCTGGCATCTAAATTCCGTGTAATCTATTGTGGAACAAGAATTTAAGTGGAGAAGATGTTCGAAAAAGATCAATACTGACTTCGTCCATCTTGTAGCACACAAGACATAGTATTTATAAACAAGAATAGGATGGAATGCTACAAAAGATTAGAAAACTATCATCATGCTCTATACCCCTTTGTAACCGCTCTTAAATGTAGACCTTTCCTAACATTTTCCACCGTTCACGGTTCTGTGCTCTTCGTATCTACGCCAAACCCGCTAATCTGTTCATATCGTCATACCATCTCTCTCAAGTGCATCATATCACTGACGTAATAGAACGTGCTCCTGAAGAAAAACAAATCTGTTCTACAGTCTTCTTAGACGTTGCTCAGGCCATCGACAAAGTAAGGCAAGAAGGTTTTACATTTAAATTAAACAAAATAGTATGTATAGATACTAACTATGTCAGACAAACTTCAGAATAAAACATGAAGATGAATATTCTGACTCGAAGGAAAACCGAGCGGGCTTGTCTCAAGGTGGTGTCCTTGGGCATATCCTATAATCTTTTACCTGCTATATACTAGTGATACGAGGGCCAAGCTACAATTATTGAGAATAGAAAAATCTAGTTAACCATGCAAAACAAATTGTTGTTTATTAAATAGTGCATTCTTTTATCTGTCAATGTCAGTTTAGTTTGTGAAATTCGGTTGAATAGTGTTTGAGAAATAACCAATTGAATAAGCTTCTGTTATCGAAAAAATGGAATTGTCACGAGAGAACTTTCGGATAATGATTTACTATGATTTCAAGAAAGGCTCGAGCGCGTATGAGTGTGAGGAAAGTTTGAAATCGGCGTTTGGGGATCTCGCACCATCATTAGCTACGGTTTATAGATGGTATAAAGAATTTGAACGAGGTTGCAACTCGGTTGTACACAGAAAAGGAACTGGCCCGCCTTTAACTGTTAACCCCGAAAATATTGCTGCAGTGAACAAGATGGTGGAAGAGGACAACCGAATTACCTATGCCATGATAGAGTCCAAACTGAAGATTGGATCCTCGCAAGTGAGATCAATATTGCACGAACATTTACATTTGAAAAAGGTTGTAAGTCGGTTTGTACCCCATCATCTGACAGACATACAAAAAGCAGAACGTGTTAGAATTTGCCAACAAACTTTAGATATGTTGAATGCTGGAGGTCATCAAATTATTAGTAAAATTGTTACTGGTGATGAAACCTACATACCATTTTTTGATGTTCCCACTCGCCAAGAAAGCCGAATATGGATACATGAAGATGAGGAAACCCCTACGATGGTGAAAAAACAGCGAGCAATGAAGAAAGTTATGTACGCAGTATTTTTTAGAAGCACGGGTCTGGTGGCCGCAATTAAATTAGAAGAGCAGAAAACAGTTACCGCTAAATGGTATGTTGAAAAATGTTTGCCTACTGTGTTCAATAAAGTGCCAAGAAAGGGAATCATGTTACATCATGATAATGCATCGAGCCATACAGCAGCTGTAACTCTTCAGTATTTAGCTGAAAACAAAATCAAAGTTATAGAACATCCTCCTTACTCGCCAGATTTGGCAATGTGTGACTTCTGGCTATTTATTGAGCTCAAAAAACATTTGCGAGGGAAAAGGTTCCAGTCAGAAGAAGAGATTGATATCGCTGTTAAGTCTTATTTTGATAGTATTCCTAAAGACAGCTGGCTGAACGCTTTTAAACTATGGAAGGAGAGAATGGTCAAATGTATTATTGTGAACGGCAATTACTTTGAACATATTTAAAATAAAAATTCTGAAAACCTGTATCAATCTTTCCATTCTCAATAATTGTAGCTTGACCCTCGTATACCTGCAGTAGAGCGGATCACAATAGCCAGATTTACAGACGACACTGCACTCCTCGTAGTAGGCAAAGAGCAAGATATGTCCGCTAGAAGAATGCAAGTATCTAACAACAACATATTTGATTGGACCAAATAATGGAAGATCAAGTTAAACGAGCTCAAATCTATACTATACTATATACTATTAATTTCGCCAACAAAAAGTTCGTTAACCCTCCGATCTTGGATATCAATGGTACCATTGTGCCCTATGAGAATAACCTCATATATCTAGACATGACCCTGGACGCCAGGCTCCGATGGAAAGAGCATGTGAAGAAAAAAAATATGAGCTTAATCGGAAATACTAACAACTTTATTGGATCCTTGGCAGAAATTCCAAGTTGTCAATACACAACAAATTACTGATCTACAATCAGATCCTGAAATCGGTGTGGCTACGTACCATTCCGCTTTGGGGCTGCGCGGCCGATACTAACATCAAATCCATTCAAACATCTCAAAACAAAGTGTTGCGTAACATAATTAACGCTCATGGTATGTACGTAACTCCAATTTACACGCAGACCTCAACATTCCAATGGTAAAAGACGAGATCAAAAGGTATGCTAGCAAACATGAAGCCAGACTTTACCTTCATGAGAACGCAGAAGCTCTTCAACTTCTGGACAACCAACACCTAGTCCGAAGACTGAAGAGGACCAAACCATTTGAGCTTGTGTAGCGGCTGTGTAAAACCAGAAAAAAGTGTGAGCGAGTGAGAGTGTAAATATTAGTTAGAAAACTCTGAAGGATATCGCTGGATGGACTGGTGCAATGTCAAAGTACTTACAAGTGAAAGAAAAGTTTAACGCATTCTAATTAATCTTATCGCGATGGAACTTATAATTAAACTTTATCAGTATTTACTGGAAAATTTAAATATCGACTTGACATGAAACATGTTTTTGAATCTGATCTTGCTTAAGAGATTACAAGTTTGACAAGTGCTGCGATTGCAAAATTAAACAATTTTTTGAACATTCTAATCGACGTACAAAGTGAAACAAAAGTCTTGAGTTTGCTACTTACCTGCAAGATAATATAACAACGACGAGATCACTAATTTTCCAAGGAATACGATCAAACTACAAGTATTCGTTCAACGTTTTCGAAGTACAAAGAGCAGTCCGTCAGCCGGAATTCTACCAACTTTAGAAGCAATTGAGCAAGTACCACAATATCAAGGTTGGTTCATTCGAAAGGTGTATTGATTGTTTAAACTTTGATAATTTGTTTCTTTTGTCGTTGCTATTTAGTTGAGAAATTGTTTAAATTTAAAAGGTATAATTTGGAAATTTTTTATTGAATTTAATGTATGTTATATATTTTAATAGTAATGCATACTTCTTGGTCTATATCTGGTAGGTCTTCCGATCCAACGTTTGCCACTCTATTTGTTTGTTTGTTTGCAGTCTGTTTTCTCCCTTGTTAGTGGTGAATTTGATTGGTGACTGTCTTTATAAAATGTTTCTGCTATACGTAAACTTCATCCGTGTTAAGCATGATGTCTTCGTCTTCGTTACACAGTGAGTAGATCTGCTTTTTCCCTGTCATGTTTAAGACTTTTCATCCCCTTACTATTCTGAATATTCATATGTTTTTTTGTGTTCTATTGAAGTTGTACTTTTTTTTTATTAAATCCATATTACTATTTTACATGGGTTGGTTTATTTTGAGGATAGTATAAAAAATCAAAATCGACGCCTAGTATCCAAGAAAGAACTAGAGAAGGTAAATAGAAAGATCTAGCTAAAAAAGTACAAGGAAATTAAACATACGGAAGGAGCAGAAAGAATAAAGACAATCTAGAGGTGAACCTAAAGATTTGGGAATAGGCATTAAAAATGAATCTTAGAGTAATGTTATACACAACACAAAGGTAGGGCATAACCCAAGAATGCTGTTCCCATTACTGCTAAGAGGATAATAACTCCCACTGGTCCATGTAGCTGAATATATAAATGATCTATAGTAAAGTCCTCGTCCTACATGAAGGTAGATGCAAATAAAGAAAAATGACACTCCATTGGGGTGTAGTGTTTGAAGTAGTCAACTAAAATTAACGTCTCGACAAATGTGAACTATTCTATTGCAGGCTAAAGAGACATCTGGACAGTAATGTATAGCTAGAAATAGACCTGTTATAATTTGTACGAGTAAGCGTATGGGCAATACCCACAAATCATACAGAGGATAAAAATTCAAAACAGAAAAGAATAGAAGATGTACTTACTAGTACAATCGAGACAACAGCAGACAACATAAACAGAGAGTAAACAGTATAACGAGAGTTATTAAATGTGCAAATATTTGCGCGGTACACCCGTTACACAAGGTGGTTTATCGAAAACGAAACAGGTGTGTTTGGTGACACGAAACCTCAATTTTTGGAAAATCGCTCCAACATGTTAAATTAATTTATATGGGAGACATGTAATACAGCTATTTCGGTTCATCTGTCTTCAATCCTAAAATTGAGAAGACTTTTACCTTAAAAATTTTAAATGGCAAGGGGTACCAGAAGACATACCGTTTGAACGCTCGATGAACTTCTTTCCAGTAGTATTTTCATTTTTAAATTCCGAGCATTAGTTCCCGTAGAAATGCAGCCCAAAGATTAGACGGCATTGGTCGCGTAAACATTTTAATGTTTTTTACTACGTTTATTCGATTTCAGAAAGAGCTGAAATTATTTTTCTTCGAAAACAATTAATGTGATACTTGAATCCCCGAATTGTTCAACTAGCAACATATAGATAAGCATGGGAATCGCAAGTATGCCTTGAAGTTAGTGAGAAATTTGGGGAGACTGGGCCTGTTGCAAATAAAATGGGCAATGCTGAAGATGCGATAAGAACTGAAGCGGTGGAAGTCACGGTTCTGAACCGAGTTGTTGTTGATACTATGTTGAGTACAAAGCAAATGGTTATTGTATCGGCTATTCATCGAACCAATATTCAACGAATTAATACTTTCGTATTATCAGTAAAAAGATTTGCACACTCAAAAAACATCAAAAACCATACTATGCTATTGTATCAAAAGCTAATACATGGATGCACATAATTATACAGGAGTATTTCTATAAGATAATGAGCCTACATATATGTTCTTATTCAAACCATTTTACAAATCAAAGTTCACATTAACTATAATTTTGAATTTTTCTGTATATAGACACTTTGTTTTTGTTCAAGTGACAAATGTGACTTTATATATTGCTAGTAGTTTGCGAGTAAGTATCATACGAATTAAATCTATAACGAATAAATACTAGATATGCTTTTAATTTACTGTAAATACCGTAATAATTCATGAATGGCTGCACAAATGGATCGCAAAAAATTAACACAATGTCTGTTATGCCTAAACCGGTGGTAAACCATATTGTTTTATATACTTAAATTAACAATTAACGAGATATTTGCATTTCAACAACTGTTAACAAAGTTTATACGCGTTATTTCTAATGCACATATTTCGTTTATTATTAAGTTTAGATCGACATTGTACAACAGTTTTCTAGAGAAAAAATATCATATTGTCGAGCTACCGAAAAAATACAGGGCGATTCGGTTAAGAATTAACACACTGTCTTTAAAACTATAAATAGATATCAAGAACTATAAACATTGTTAAACTAATACCGTTTCTTGTTATTGTTTGTGGCCTTAATTTACGGTGCACCAAATATAGTGAGATTCTTCACAGCAGCGAGATAATTTGAATTGTTTCCACCATTATAGAGGTTTTCACACTCATTCAAGACAGGAACTGGGCGGATTGATTAGGTAGCAATGCGCTTAAGAATTGTTACCTACATTTACAGAGCATTTGGTGTTCAGGTGTAATTAGGAAGATTATACGCGCCAACGCGATAATTAAATACGACTGTACAGCACATAAATTTGAGGTAAGTGATGTTATTAGTTGATTTATGAGGAAGGTTGTATTAGTTATTTTCTGAATTCGGTTATGTACGTTTGAAAACTTACTATATGTGAATGGTTGGCTTTGGTTTTTCACATACGATGAGATCCTATTCTAGAAGATAGAACTATACTCAAATATACACATTTACAGAAAATGTATAGTATAGTGGAGTTTTTCGGTTTGATACGAATTGGGTTAATTTGCAAAATTGTAGTATTTTTGCTACAGAATCTAATGATGTTTTGCAATAAGCGAACGAATCTTTTCCAGTGCAGATAATGCAGGAACCTATTTATTTTTATATTTCTGCATTGTCCTGATTCTTCAGCATATACATGCTGTCGTAAAATGGCCTCCGCCCGACTAACTTTCGAACGACTACATATTTCTTTAGAAAATTTTCTGTACTTTAATGGGAGGCTAAGTACTACTTTTTAGCCCATATTTAAATTTTTATATATTAATATTTATATACTACTGTTGAACTATTTTTTTAAATAGCAATGGGGTTCAAGTGAAACCTCATTTGAAAGGTATTTTAATACTGCGTCTGATCCTTGAGCTTCATAAAAAAATATTCATTCAGAAAAAAAATGACACATGATTGAAAATAACAAGTTTATGGAAAAACGAAGGCACCCGGAAAATTTTGCGATTTGCGGTTCGGATATGTTATTGGCCTCGTCGAGGACAACAACTTTTCCTTATGCCACTTTCCTGTAGCTCGTACCGTTCGACCGCCAGGAGCGTCTAAACTCGAAACACGAATCGACGTCCAGCTCGTGTCCACGTCATCCCAGCGGACCGGGGGCGAGCTTAATCTGTTCGCATAAGTACGGCTCATCGACGGCTGGCAAAGACGGTTTTAACATCCGAAGAGGGTGCGGAGGACGCCGAAACGTCGCAAAAGCGTCAAAATCGGCATAAAAACTTAGCCAGCATCCCCCGCGCCCTCTTCGGGGATGTTAGAACCGGCCGTCGATGCGCTGTACTTATGTGAACTGATTGAGCACTGTCTATACTCTATACAATATGGTCGTAAAATGTTCTCCCCACCTGCTAACTTTTGAACCACTTGATATTTCTTCACACAATTTTGTGTGCTTTAATGTGAGGCTAAATACTACTTTTTAGTACATATTTAAATTTTATAACTCTCAAAATGCCGGCTAGCCGCCATTCTAAAATGCTATTTAAATAGCAATGGGGAACGATTGATGAGTATAATTCTATATTTTGGAAAAATTTTATAGATTCAAAAACAAATGACAGTCTTCCAAATTATCTGTTTCTGATATTAAGCAAGACGATAAAAAATGTTAGAGGCGAAACAACAGAAGTAAAACAATTGAAATAATTGGTCTGTCTGTTCTGCCAATTTAATTCACTTATTGTGTTTGCTCACGTTTGAATATTGAGTGTTAGAACCGGTGATACTAACAATAATTATGGCGAATGTTTGAATTTTGCAGGAAAAAACTGAAGCAGTTTTTATTTCTGCTGAAGCCAATCGACACTTTCACGAAGCCGAAAGAATATTTAATGAATGTTTTCCCGACCGTCCTATTTCAAGCACGTATTTAAGAGAACTTGTGCAAAAATTTATTAACACTGGAAGTGTGCAAAACAGGAAAAACCCTGGACGATCCGCAATTTCATAAGACAAACAAATTCAAGTAGGCGGTGAAATGGTAGTACATTCTCAGCAATCAACTTCACATGTAGCTGCGATTTGTGACGTATTGGCGACCATTGTTAAAAAGTTTTTAAAACGGAACTTCCATCCATATAAAATGAAGATTTTACAGCAGTTGATTGAAGATGATCCAGATAGACGCATTGAAATTTCTGAGGTCATGGACAAAATGTAAGATATTGGTGCGATGAAAATCCCCATGTTTTCCGGGCTCACGCCCAATTTCAGCAAAAATTGAATGTGTGGATAGGAATACTTGGCGACCATATCGTAGGTCGCTTATTTATCGACGGAAGCCTTACTGGGGAATTGTACTTGAATATGCTCAAAAACCTCACCCATCCGTTAACAGTTGGGATTGCTAAAAATAATCCCAACGAATTTGGCATGAATATCATATTCCAGCAAGATGGCGCTCCTCCGCATTTTAATAGACAAGTTCGCAATTATCTGGTTGCAACTTATCCTCGACGATGGATTATTCGTCATGGTCCAACAGAATTCATATTCTTCTTCTTATGACATCTTTTTCTTGTGAAGGTTGCTGATTAACTAAGCTATTTTGATTTTTGATGTTGCTAAATGAAATAACTCTAATAAAGATAGGCTGAAACAGTTTCTTAAATTCTGCAGCTCCAACAGCAGCTTCGTTTGCCGTGTATCTTTCCTTGAATTATTATTTGCAGCAGACGGTATTTTTGTACCCGGATTATATGGCCTAAGTACTGTAGTTTATTCATTATGTGGAACTTCTACATTCGTAATTTTGTCAACCCATGATGTTCGAAATATACGTCTGTATATCCACATTTCGAATGCATCCAAGCGTTCTGTTGTATTCTTATTTAATGTCCAATTTGATGCACCATATAATAATATGAGGAAAATGTACCAGTAAAGGTTCGAGATGATCCTGATATATCTAAAGTCAATATGTAGTTTACAGTGAATATTTAATAGCTTCTAATGTTGAACCTTATCAATCGCTTTACTGTAATCTATGAAGCCTACATATAAAATCTCTATTAACATCCATGCATCTATATGTTAATACTTTAATGGCAAATAGTGGCAATAGAATACTTGTCACTAATACATCTTCTTCTATGCAAAATTGTAGCAAACGCTCGTGTTTCGTATTAGCATATTGTTCTACAAGATTATCATATTTATCCTGCCCAATATTCGTATTGAAATCTTCCATAATAATTGTACAGTCCAATTTCTTAAACAATTTTATTGCCTCTTTCAGTTAATTATACAATTTTTCAAACTCTTTATCGTTATCGTCACTTCTAGGTGCATATGTTTGAACTATGTCTAGTCTACCAAAAGAAGTTTGTAATTGTAGCATTAAATACCTTCAAATAATGGAGGAAAGTTAATCACAGCTATGTCGATTCCTTTAGTTAGAATTCATCCTACTCAGTAATAATGATGTTTGTCTTCACTAGCAGAACAATATAGTGTTCCATTGGTTATAAACCACCTCCTGGAATTGGGCGAACGGACTTCATTCAAACCTACAATGTCTATTTCCATCCTGGACATTTCACTGACAATATTGTGGAGTTTTCTTGGTTGATACATGCTACATACCTTACACCTTCGCACCGTCTCCCCACTGAAGGGGCGCCCCGAACTGACGACCATTAGATTATTAACTTTCTCATGTGATTGTCTTGGGAAAAACCTAGAACAGTGCTTCTCCGTTGGTTTCCGCTCCGCAGTATTGCAACCTTTAGCCAAGCCTGCAAATGCAAAACCAGCTCATGCCATTGACCATTTCTTGGTTCTCTTAAATTCGGAAGCATTTATTCTCCGGGGACAAGCAAGTGCCCTTTGTACTAGTTTGGTTCACCTCCAGTATTGTATTTCCTCGTTACCCATCATATCTGGTGGGCTCTCCCCTATCCGCCACCTGGAGAGGCGCCCGATGGGGGACTAACAACCCCACGCAAGATATTGATGAGATATTAAACGATGCTCCACTTAATATTCGATAAGGCATGTGATATCAGCATGATGGTACCCCGCCCCCATTATGGGAGGCAAGCATTATGGGAGTGGCGAAATATTCATTATCCTGATAGATGGATTAGAGGTGGAGGGCCAGTCATGTGTCCAAGGTCTTAGGATTTAAATCTTCTAGGTTTTTAATTTTGAGAACATCTGAAGAAGCAGGTGTACAGTGTTGAAATACATATTCATGGACAATTACTTGACGGAATCATCAATGCATATCAAATGAAATATAAAACAACAATGTATGATTTGCACATTTATGAACATGCTGTTCATGCTCGGCTACATGCACAGTTAATCGAACTAGCAAACTGCGATCACTTCAGTATCTTTGTTCGAAGTATGAGGATAAAGACAAAATTAGACACATATACGCATTTTCTCTTCTCTCATCTTTGCCCTTCACTGGTCGCGGTCAGTGTAAGTCCTATGCTTATTTAGGTAGAGTAACCTACATCAAATTTGACGTCACAGCACCCACTCTGAGAACCACTGCATTAGAGGAAGATACTTTCGATCCGGATAGCGTGACCAAACTGGTATTTGGCAGTACTCATATCGTGGATGGCAAATATCAGTGGCAGAACCAAGCTGACTGGAATCCAGAGACTAGCAAGCATCGGTGTTACCGGTGCTATGAGAAACACGCTAACGACGGCAGTAGAAGTGCTTCTAGGAATCCCCCCTCTACATATCTTAGTAGTTGTGGAAACTAGGACGGCTGCCCACAACGGGTGCCCCGGGACACCCACCTATGGCCATAGCACGCTGCTCACTTCTCTGCAGAACACCACAGGATCCTCAACAATGTACTCAGACCATATGGGCCAAAGGTTCGTTCGGGAGAATATTCTCTCCCCTATGCCACTCTCGAGAGGACTAGAAGCAAAACAAAGAGAGATTAATCTCAACAAACAGAACTACGTGGTATATAGATGGCTCCAGGAACGGTGGTTGGCGTCTACGGATGCAGACCCAGAACAAAGTTAACTCATTTCTTGGGGATATCTACATCTGCTACGATCTTTGAGGCGGAAGTCTGTGCACTACTAACCTGTGCAAAAGAAAATATAGGTCACTTCTATGTAAATAAAGCTAAGTTTTACTAACAGCTTTGGAAAACCCCAAGAAAATCTCACGTCTGACACAGAAGTGTTGGTCGTCTTTAAAAACTTTAGCGACCAACAACACTATAACACTACGCTGGGTACCCAACCATGCCGGCATTGTCGGGAATGAACTACCTCAGGATGGTGATTAGCCTTCTGGCCATTGTACCCTGAACAAACATCTAACCACAATTGGCATTGGAAACAACGCCCTCTGTCCTAGATGCGCAGCGGAGGATGAAACCTCTTACCAAGTACTTTGTGAATTCCCAGCGTGGGCGGCACTCAGGTACAGCCACCTGGGGCTCGTATTTCCGAACCGTAGTGACATACAAGAGCTACCTATAAGCAGCATCCTGAGTTTCTGCAAATCCGGATGTTTCACAACGAAAAGGCACAACGGGCACTATTGCCTAAGTACGAGTCTTCCGGGACCTCCGTAAACAAACAACTACAAAAACAACTCCTATCGTTCATACTGCAATCAGTTCCAAGGACAACTCCCCAATAAGCAGTCTGCTATGAAATTTTCAGTCAGCACCTACAGCACATTTTTGAACGACACCACCACGAAACAGGCAGCGTCTGTAAGGCATAATTTATGGGTAAGGCTAATGTGCTTACGGAAAAAACTGTATCGGACATTAACAGCGGATGGAAGTCTTAATAAATCATGAAGATATTTATCTCTCCAAACAGGTAATGAGCATAAAGCTGTTTGTGTAACTGAGTTACTGAACATTTACATTGCAGGTCTTTTATAGGACTATTGTCAGAAGAGGAAAAAGGTACTCCATACGCATCCATTCAAAGTGTCAGTCGCTAATTATTTGTTTCCAGCAGATTTTGAAAAGCGTCGACAATACTGTATAGGGTTTAATGAAAACCTCAACAATTATGAAATTTTTCAATAATGAAGCATTGTTTCATCTTAGTGCTTAAATAAAGTCTCAGGACTTTGTGATGTCATGAAGAAGAATTTTTAAGGTATTGCTGTTTAATAAGAACATCGATGTCAAAAATGTCTCAGACTGTTTGTCGATCAACTGCACGATAATAAACTTCAGATTGGGCTCTCCTAGCAAAATGGTAGGTACAGAAGCTCACACCACAGGGCAATGTTGAATATTCTAAGAACATTTCCTAATCATTAAATAACAAGCAGACATAGTTGGCCACCTCGATCGCCCGTAACAAACATGCTGTACCAACACTTTTAATAACAAACACACAACTGATGTTTAAATTTCGAGCGCTGTTTTAAATATCATCTTTCGCCACTTTAATTAGTCAAAGGTACATTAACTAGTAAGCGGACAAGAGAACATTAGTACGGAACGGCACCTTCGTGCCATCGTTTTGGAACGCACTGTACGAATACTATAACAAAATTTCCTATTCCAATTTACTCTAATAAATATAATAGTTTAAATAATGAATAGTTATATGTTTACTAATTATTAATTTGCAGGGTATGGTATTTGTACGTGCAAAAATTCGGAGAATTGTAAAATATACAGGTTGTACGATTTAAAAAAGAAGGTAAGATGAACTGATTAATAAATAATATCAAAAAATTATATGAAGGGATTCGGCTGCAAAAATGCTACAAGTTTGCGAATTTAACCGGTAAATGTACCTATTCCAATGAGAAAGTATGCTATTGTAAACTATTCCCATGAACAGACTGTATAAATAAATTTAAATGAGTTATAGCTTCAATTTCATGCTACTTTAAAGGTGCCATTTAAATAACAAATTATGCTAAAATGATGCTAAATAAAAATAAAAGTATTTGTCTCCAATAACTTACTTCCAAACATATACAAGTCGGTTTAAAAATACTATACAGGGTGAGTCAACACAACTTTTGTAAAACATGTCATACGCCCTTAAATCACCCGTTTTTGAGGTACGGGCATTTTTTGTGTTACGCACTACAATGATCAAGTTACCTGCATGGAAACAATCGCGGTGGGTCGGAAACTAATTCATGCCAAACGTCAAAGCGTGTCAAAGTAATTAATATCAAAGTTTGGTTGCCACAAAGTTAATTAGTGGCAGGAAGAATTAACTTTCCTGAGGAAATAGAAATGGTATACACCCTGGGTGATAGTGGTAGAAACTGCACCCTGTATAATCGAAACTAATTTTTAAAAAAGCACTTCCATCGTTGAAATCACTTAAAACTTGAATCACAGCCGTAGCTTTAACGTGTCAAAAGTTATGGAAGAATTACGCCCTACAGACTCACCCTGTATATTTGCTGTAAGTTAATTATTAAAGTATGTAAATGAAACAATGAATTTCATACAAGCTTTATAATTAATTAGCATACCTGAGAAATAAAATACAGTCTATTTAACGCGTCTTGTGTTAAACAACACTATTATTATTCTTAAGTATAATTAAATAGTAGTTTTGTTTCCGGCATACAGTTGTGCTTTTAGGCAAACTCATTACTTCTAATAACAAGGAAACTTTCGCTAGACTCCCTTATATGTATTTCCGCATCTGAGAGTACATAATATGTTTCCCTATATTACATTTTGTATATCAAAGTATTCCGTTTAAATAATTTCAAATGTATGTTTGCCTTTTTTAGAAATCGGAATTAATATAAAAACAAAGTTATTGTTTGTATTAATGTTGATGGATCTAACCTCCGCAAGTTCAAGAACATAAAAAGTTTATATAATATAAAAACTAGTTGAACAAGATCTATAATTTATTTCAAATGTACGAGGTTTGTTCAAATAAAACCTATCTTTGATCAACTTAGCCTTGAAAACAAAACGCAATCATTCAAATGGCGTTTGTTAACGTTAATAGTGTTTGTAAGCAACACATTAATAAGTTTCTGCCGTTTCAATTTGATTCTGACGTTTCTTGTTGAAAATCCGTCCAAGTTTGATCAGTGTGCGGTTCCACAATTTTATGCCCTGTGGGTGTGCAGCCATTGCAGATTCATACGCGAATGCAAGCAGTATATGGTAATGCATGTATTGCGTACCCAACTGTGAAGGAGTGGTGCCGAAAATGTAACAATGGAAAAGAGGGGACTATGGATGAGCCGCGACCAGGTGCACGGTGTACTGCATTGACAAAAAACAACATGGCATGTGTGAAAGGCCTTATTAAAAAAAATCGTTGAATTTCAATCAGAGAAATTTCAGCAATTGTTGGTGCGAGTGTAGGATCTGTCCATAGTATTGTTCGTAATCTGGGTTACAGCAAAGTTTGTTCGCAACGGATTCCTCGTATCTTGTTTAATGAACAAAAATGCTTGCGAATGGGGTTATCTCTGCAACACCTCACAGACTATAGGCAAAATGGTGATGACTTTCTTCTGTAAATAGTTGCTGGTGAAGAAACTTGGTGTCATTATTACGAGCCATCCAGTAAGTAAGCGTCGATGTAATGGAAACATACATGTACACCACCACCGAAGAAGTTTAAAGCACAACCTTCTGCAAACAAGGTGATGTTAACATTTTTTTTCGACCATGAAGGACCCTTGTTGATAGAGTTTAAGGAACCTGGAGTAAATGTCAATGCAAATCTGTACAATGAAACTTTGAACAAGCTTCATCAAGCAATTAGACGGAAACGTCCAGGAAAACGCGTGGGGTCATTTTGCTGCACGACAATGTTAGGCCTCATGTTGCTAATGTGGTAAAGGAGAAGCTTCAACGAAAGAAATGGAGGGTTTTAGAGCATCCACCCTATAACCCGGATCTATTGCGATTTCCATATTGTTAGACCGCTGAAAAAGGCTTTAAAAGTCGGCATTTTGAGTGTGACGCAGAACTACAGATTGCTGTGGTCTTCCACAGCTATCTTCAATCAGCAGCCACAAGAATTCTCTGAACAGGGTTTACGTCGGTTAGTAAAACAATAGGATAGCTGCCTTAACTGTAACGGTAATTATTAGCAATTAGATTGTTGAATAAATGTTTTATGAAGCAAAGATGGGTTTCAGTTGAACACACCTCGTATAATATTAAAATATACAGGTCTATTTTAGAAATTGATTCGGGATTGTTTTAATCACGCGTATGATTTTTTTTTATTTAATTGTATATTGTTTACTAAACGCTAGACATTTTTTATTATTCTTGAGTACACTTTACTACACGATCAATAAATGTCATTGCACTTAGCAGAATTTGAATGACTGTATATGATTAAAACATTAAAGCCTATATTATCGAAAAAATCTAAAGTTTCACTAATGATCAGAAAGTTGTTATGAGCTACAATAGAAAGGCCTAGAATTGCCGTTAGCGTTCTTCATTATTTGCAACAAGGTTTATACTATAATAATGTGTGCAGACTTTACAACATATTCTAACGGGCAGTAGTCCGATTGCCGTCAAAAATTTAAATAAAATCCGTAAAGTTTGTCTATAAAAACTCTCTATTTTTAATTTATTTTAATGCATCTGTGTTAACCTAATGAAGTATAAAATATTTGGAATTCAGCTATTTTCCAGAATTCCTCTATATTTACAAAATGGATCAGTTAAGTTGTACCCCTTTAAAAGTGGTTGATGCAACCCAAGAAACATATAGCGTTGCAACCAAAATTCTTCAATTTAGGTCAATTCACTTAATATATAAGATATTTTCAAATAACATTATTTTTAATGAATGCCGCCGTAAAGCTGTTGCAGTCCGAAATTTATATGTCGGGCTCTATCCAATTAGAAGTTCACCGTCGGAAAAAGTATTTAAATGCCTTGAAACTTCTTTTAAGAAACAAAGGCATATTTGATAATCCAACAGCATATTATGCACTGGTTGTGCGACAGTGTTTGGATCGAAGGTTTCTGGGTCAATGCATTGGAAGAAGAAGTAGGTACTATTAAATGACTTGCAAAGTCGCCATATACATACAGAGAATTTTTCTTTTTAGCATACATTGTACATTTAATTGTTTATGTATACTTGTAAAAAGAACGCATCAATTACGCCTATTATGTAGGCAACCAACTATACAGAAAACTAAAGCATTATGTGGCCTAAACAATCAAATTAATTCAAGGTTAAAAATAAAATTAGTCTTTATTTAGTGTCTTCTTGTGTTTTTTATACAACCATGTACAGTAAAGACGAAAAAGTGGAAATTCTAATGTGCTATCAGAATGGTAACAGAGAACTGTGAGAGACCTATTTTCACCAAAATATTCAGAAAGACCTATTCCTTGTATTCGAACCATACAAACAATTATTAGAAAATTTAAATCAGAGACATGCGTAATAAATTCCCATAAAATAAGAAGTAAAAGTAATCATGTTTTAACCGAAGAAATAAAATTAAATATTTTATGCTAGGTTGAAGAAAAGTATCACTACGAGAAATAGGTTACATTTTAATGTTTCTAAACCGTCGGTATTTATAACACTAACAGAATTCAAATATAAATCGTACAAATTGTCTAATCACCAACAACTGTTCTATTAAGACAAAGAAAAAAAGAACAATCTTTCGTGAAACATTCTTTAATTTGCTAAATGAACATAAATACATTTTAAATAGTATAGTTTTTAGTGATGAAGCAACTTCCACAATAAATGGAGATGTCAATTCACAAAATTTTTGGTGTGTATTATAATTCCTCATCTATTCACTATCTGTTATCCTGCTAATCTTATTCCTTAGATATTGGTCCCGCACTCACCGCCATTTACAAAACTTAACTCACAGTCAGTACACTGGGAAAGTTAACATATGGCTAGGAATAGTTGAGAATAAGATTATCGGTCCATATTTTATTCATGGTAATCTCAATACAGCCAAATTTTAAGAGCTATTAAGGAACGACATCATTCTGGCAATAGATAACTTAAACATCGATGACCCGTTGTTTCAGATGGATGGGCCCCTCCGCATTCCACGAATGCTATAAAAAACTTTCTAAACGATAGGTTGCCAGGACGTTGGATAGGAAGATTCGGTCTGCAGATTTGTCGCCCAATGACTTCTTTGCTTGGTGATACCTGAAATCAAAAATGTATACAAATATACAAAATATTGATGACTTAAAAGATCGCATATGTTACGAATATAATAGCTTGAATCCTGACTTTCTTGCGAATGCTGTGCGTGCTTTTCAACACCGTTGAAGGATATTGTTTAGAAGTACAAAGTGGCCATTTCGAATACTTGTTGTAACTGTTGTTTTTATTTTCATTTCCGTTTTCTGTTATTGATATTTAATGTTTTACAATAATAACCGTCGTTGTTGTTCCACTCATTTTGATTTAACTATTTAATATAAACACCGTATCGAACATAACCTTCATACTAAAATAATTCGCAACTACAGTGACGTTTCCTTCTGTTTTTTAGTTTTCTGTATAGTTGGTTGCCTACGTAATAGGCGTAATTGAGATATATATATATATATATATCCTCTAGGTTTCTTTTTGTGCAGTTATTTACCTTCTTAATCCCAAAATATTTAAAACGTAGAGTCCCAAAACTTTCTAAATGATGACTTTGTTTTTTAGCATTGTTTAGGTATTTTCTGTGTAATATTAGAATTTAAACTATTTTATAATTAAGAAACAAGCAGCGAAATGTTCTTTTTTTGCATAAATACTAGTAGTATAATTAAGAATGAAGTTACACAAAACAGCGAACGTAAGGAAAAATCAATACCTTTCACGGCTTTTGTCACTCCCGATGGCCACTACGAATGGCTGCGGGTCCCATTCGGTTTATGCAATGCTCCCGCGTATTTTCAAAAAATGATGAATGAATTATTCTCTCCCCTCCGGAAATTTAAAGTTATACCATATCTTGATGATATCCTCATCCCCTCACGAACTATCCGCGACGGGCTCGACCTTCTTGAACAAGCCATGACTATTCTGCAGTCCCATTCCTTAATAATGAAAAGCACTACTTCTTTCTTACACTCTCAGGTCACCTTTCTCGGACATGAAATTTCCTTTAACCAAGTGCAGCCCGGGAAAACGAAACTGACAGCAGTACAAAATTTTCCTATTCCACACACCCCACATCAATTACGTCAATTCCTCGGATTGGTAGGATATTTTCGCAAATTCAATTCAATTTTGCACGACGAACCAGTTATCTCACCAAATTGTTACAGAAAGTTGCCACATGGAAGTGGACAGCTGCCGAAACTACAATTCTCGATTCCCTAAAAGACTTGATATGTTCCGAACCTATTTTGACAATTTTTAATCCTACTCTTAAAAGTATTGTCTACACAGACGCCAGCAGGGACGGTTTCGGCGGAATGCTCGTTCAAGTCACACCCAAAGGAGAACAGCCTGTTGCTTATTTCAGTAAACAAACTTCGAAAGCAGAAAAAAATTACCACTCCTTTGAGTTGGAAATGCTCGCAATCGTAAAGACCCAAGACCGTTTTCGTCATTATCTTCTCGGTTACGACTTCATGCTGGTAATAGCACCCTCTAACACCTCCGGTATGTCGTCCTTGTTCTTGTCAGCCAAGTGCTGCACCAAGATCTCTGTTCTTGTCGGCCAAGTGCTGCACCAAGATCTCTGTTCTTGTCGGCCAAGTGCTGTATCAACATCTCTGTTCTTGTCGGCCAAGT
>JABXWE010010894.1:0-14550 GCA_014611495.1 Limonius californicus | reverse complement strand
CCTGATAATACCTCTCATTGAGATATGAGTTAAATAGAAGGTAGTACTGGTGTGGCAGGGATTGTTTGATTTTGTATAGTAGGCCAGGATGCCAGACACGGTCGAAGGCCTGGCTGACATCAAGGAATACCGCAGCACAATATCTTCGTTCTTCAAGGTCCTTCTCTATTACATCTACAACTCTGTGTATCTGTTCTAGAGCAGAATGTTCCTGGCGAAACCCAAATTGATGTTGTGGGATAAGTGCTTCTTGTTCAATTATGGGTGCCATTCTCTTTAATATTAATCTCTCTAATACTTTTGAAAGTATTGGTAGCAGTGTTATCGGCCTATAAGAAGTAACTTCATGTTCAGGTTTGCCCGGTTTCAATATTAATATTATTTGACCAAATTTCCATAGCATTGGAAAGTACTGCAGTCTTAACACTGCATTGAAGATTTGTAACATGCACATTGTAGCTTTGTGGGGCAGTTCCTTCAGTGGTTTGGCAGTGATTAGGTCGTACCCGGGCGCTTTTTTGTTGTTTAAATGTGTGATTACGGTTTTAATTTCTTCAGGGGTGAAGGATTGTATTGGTGGGCTTAACTGTAACGGAGCTTGTAGGTAGTCTGTAATCTCTTGTTCCTCTTCAGTGGTAGTAGCTGTAGGATACGGTTTGAATATTGTTGATAAGTGTTCCGCAAAAAGTATTGTTTTCTCCTCTTCTGTTCTTGCCCAGGAGCCGTCGACCTTTCTAATTGGTGGAATAGGAGTACAGGCGTTTTTTAATTTCTTTGTCGCCTTCCAAAGCGTATAATTGCTGTTTGCAGAAGGGGATAGAGTGCTAACATATTCATTAAATGTTTCATTTTTCCATTGCCTTAATGCTATTTTTAGCTCTCTGGTTAATCTATTTAGGTCATTTTTGTCTATAGGGTTCCTTGTTTGCTGCCATTTTCGCCTGGCTCTTCTTTTAACAGCAATTTTGGTTTTAATGTAAAGTGGGTAGTTTTCAATAACTTCTGATTTTTCCTGGCCCGACGGCGTTGAGTAGCAGGCTGCATTTTGTATATTTTTTGTTAGTTGGTCTACTGCATTGTCGATTTCATCTTCTGTTTTCAATGAGACTTTAATTGTTGTGGCATCCGTTAAGTACTCCCTGAACAGGTACCAGTTTGTATGATTATTATGAAGGGAAGGAAGCTTTTGCTTTGTAATAATAGAAGTGCTGATGGTGACTATTATAGCTGAATGATCTGAAAGAAGTTCAAAGGATGTTTCTACTTTACAGTATCTTGGAGATAGTCCTTTGGTAACAAAGAAATCTACAGCATCAGGTACTTTGTTTAAGTCAGCCGGCCAGTATGTGGGCTCCCCATTGCAGTGTATAGGTAGTTGTAATTATTTGCCATGGCAGCCTTGTGTAATTCGCGCCCTTTAGTGGTTGTTAACCTGGAACTCCAGATTGGATTTTTGGCGTTATAGTCACCGCCGGAGATGAATCTGTTGCCTAGATTTTTAAAGAAACCGCATAAACCTGGGAAAGTTATAATTTTTTACGAGGCTTATTCGGAAACTGAGGTTCATTTAAATATTCTTGCCGAATAAGCATTGCAATCAATTTAGTGTATTGTGGGGATGCTTTAGTGATTGATGAGCTAGCAACACGACATTTTACCGCGAATCCTGCCAAGTGCATAGCGCGAGCTGTGATTCGTTTTCTCCATGCGGAACACGGAAACACGTGCACAATTAGAAGAGACGTGAGAGACTTTCTGTTGTCAACGATGAACTTGGAAAAACTGAACAAAAATATCGTGAAGACCGACGTTTCACGATATCGGAAATGGCTGCAAATTTTAATACTAATGGCAATGAGTACCTGAATTACACTATAACGAGCGACGAGACATGGATTCGTACAAAAATGTTGAAACCCAGCAAAAATCAATACAGTCCAAGCATTTGAATTCCCCCAAAGCCAAAAAGTTCACGCAAACATTCAAAGACTGGGATAGGAAAGACGTATTATTGGTTGAGTTCCTGAAATGTGATACGGAAATTAATACAGACGTGTATACTAAGACCTTAAGAAAGTTGAGACGGACGATTCAGAACAGAACAGGATTGCTGACCTCTGGAGCCGTGGGCCCGACAGCACGCGGCGGGTCGCATTGTGCAACTCACTGAGCAATTCAATTGGGAAATTTTTAACCAACCTCCATACAGTTCCGACTTAGCGCAGAGTAACTATCACCGCTTTCTCCATGTTAGGAATTGTTATGAATCCGCGACCACTTTCTCGTCAAAAAGGACTTAAAATGACGGTACAAAGTTGGTTTTCAATACATTCGCAACTTTCTATGTATATTTATAGACATATATACAGACAGAGATATATAGATATTGTTTTTATTAATATGGATTCAACATGGATTGAAAGTAGAAAAAACGTGCGTATGCTTTATTGTTCTTGTAATGACTGCAACAACAGAATAATTCTTCTGTATTTTACTATGCAAATACCAATACCATGCTGGTATCGATTTGCACTCTATTTTGATCTAGCTGATTGCATTTTTAACACGATGGTACATACTGTAGTGCGCGTGCACTACATTTATCTGGTTGCCTTGCTTGGGGTTGTTATGTTTTTGTTCTTGTTTGGGTAGTTACGAGTTTTTCATTAAATAAACAACATGTTTTCGTAAACCTTGTTTTTATCTTTGTATTGGAGTCTGGAACTGAATCCAGATAAGAATAATACTTAAAGCGAGCTCCATCACTTGTAGCGTAGACTTGAATTCTTCGATTGTATATTACTCACAAAATGTTGGTTACGAACTTCATTTGCAGAATATCGGACTTGAATATGTAACTTCTGCATTAGCAAAATTTCCACATTGTACAGCAGGAAACGCTGATCCTCAAAGCTCTTCCCTTGCATTATTTGTAGGACTTCCCTCTACGCTCTCCTAAGTAATCGGGTAATTCGAAGATCAAGATCAAATACATGGATGAAAAAATGTATACTCTGCATACCATTTAAAATCAAATCTTTAAAACCTCCCATTAATTCTTGAGATTAAATCATTATTAGTTACAACAGTAAGTGAAAATGTTTTAAATTTAAAAGTTGCATTCTATGAAAGCGCCTGTAAGGCCATGGTCTAGTTAAACAAATCTATTCTCATAAAATAGCGCAATTCCGGTAAAATGTGTCAAGTGAGAAACGCTGTCGTTCACACGTTGTGCGTATAAAGGGATAAATCGTCCCACAAGAGGAAGTGCAAGCAAGAGAGTCCTCAAATCGGAAGCGGAAATGGGACGGCTGCGTTCAATTTCCATCTCTGTAATTCCGTTTCGTGCACTGCCACTTTGTAGAAGCACCTTCGTTGCAACAAACCGATAACTGTTACTATTATTATTATCAGCCCTGAAGTTATAAAATAGCTTTCTGCAAAACCTATATTTGAAATACTTTTATCACTATTTTTAATAGATCGTTACAAGTTTTCCAATTGCTTACCTGACCTTGCAAAATATTATGAAAAATGCTAGAGATACATTCTACCTAATATAGAACTTTTACTATTTAAAATATCTAGTAGTATGTTTTATCAATGGCACGAGACAGCGGGGACCTACAGCTTAACGTGGGCTTGAAACCACGACGTGCAATGAACTTATATAAGGCTATAAGGCAACATGTTTAGTTCATCAAAAACGTAGATCCATCAACATCCTTCATTTCCGCAGAACTTGCCTCGTCTTATTTCTCTTCTTTCTTAGGGGACCACAATACTGAGTCGATTTTGGCTTACATTTTCTAACAGTTCCTCTTTTTGACAATTGTTTTCCAGTTACGGACATGATGTACTTCTAGTTTTTCTAAGGTAGCGACGGCCGTCGCTGCCTTCCTTCTCTCAACCACTGTTTGCATTCATCTCTGTTCTCCCATTCCCCGTCTTCCATCCTCTCCTTTCCATCGCATTGTCTACTCCATCTCTCCAAGATCTTCTGGGTCTTCCTCTTTTTCTTCCCTGAGTTTTGTTATCCATCTATTTAGGTCTGTTCTTCTAACCTGTCGTTCCTTTTCGATATAGCTTAATGTGTCCTTGTCTATCCCCATTCGTCTTCTGATTTCCTCGTTTGGTATTCGGTCCATACGCGTAATTCTACTACTTCTCCTCCAGTATTCCATTTCTGTTGCATTGATTTTATTATTACTTGTTTTGTTTAGTACCCATACCTCTGCACCGTAGGTCATTATGCTGCATACCATAGTATTATACATTCGCGTTTTTGTATGTTTTGCAAACTGTCTGTTCCATAGAACTGAATTTAGCTGTTTAATGGAGTTCCGGGTCTATCCTAACCTGCTCTTTATCTCTTCTTCCGTCGTACCGTTTTTCTCATATGGCTTTTTCTTCTCTCTTGTATTTCGCCATACTGCGCCTACTGTCATAATATCTTGCATTTTATGTGATTAATTATGTAAAAGTCGCCATAGCTTGCAAAATTATATTTCATGCTCCATTTCCTATCCCTCGTGTTTGCCCATACAGGTTTCTGAATATTTTCTGTAAACATATTCCAATTTTCTTCATTCTTCTGTAATCAAACACCATGCTCCTGAACTACATTACACCATTGTTTTAGATAGTTGTTCTTCATTCAATTAAATTTGACTTTAGTTGCGTAATCAGTTCAAAATAACAGTTATGTTCAGTAACTGTATCTGCAATTATATGGCAATACCGTATTCTTGGACCCGCCCAGAAAACTTTGGGCGTTAGCTATAATAGCTTACGCTAGAGGCCTGCATTCTACCATATAAAAAATACATTATGAGAACAGGGTTTACATCTTCTCAGGAGCAGCGTGTTCAGCCCTACAGAGCAGAGTATGAAATGTATAGGCAAGATGTTGAATTTAAGTAATTTTAGAATGTACACAGCGCTTCCTTCTGATCAGACTAAAACTCTCATAAGATATAGCAACATCGTATTTAACCTGAAATCGTACTTTGTGTGTCGGTGTTTTTCCACATACAGCTTAAATAACATTGTGGGAAAGAGGTTTAGATCTTCGCATGTTTGGCGTATTCAGCCGTATATATCTAGGGATAGAGTGTGTAGATACGATTCTTAGGAGTGATTTTTCGAAATGTTTAATTGTTTATTTAATTTAAGGCAGGATTTACACACAAGAGAAATTGTCTAATAACGCTTGTTTTTACGGTAGTATTCATAAAATATAACGACAAGATTTTCAACTTCAAACATTAGTTATAATAAGGTTTAGGTACTTTGGAAGTCGATGTATATAATGACTATGACTATAATGACTATAACAAATTAAGAGAACAGGGTTTACATCTTGCCGTGATCAACGTGTTCCGCCCTACAGAACTAAGCATGCAATTTGGAGACAAGATTTTTATGATTTGTTTTCGCATCTTTTGTATTCGATTTATATTTTACTGATTAAGCAAGATTTACATTCGATGGAGGAGATTCTGTAATAACACTTATTTCTGAACAGATAGAAAACGCAATGACTAATAATAACATTGTTTTCAAATTTAGTTATTAATAAGAATAAGTTTTACTTTGGAGATTGCGGTTTGTTGGTCTACACTTTAAAAAACATTAACAGAACGGGATTTTCGAATTGGCATATCTAAAGTGATTTACCATGCAGAATACAATTTTTAGACTAGTTCGTTCGTTTCAGAAGCGTCTATTATTTCAACTTATATTTTACTGAATAATCAGAATTGACACTCGATGTAGATTGTTTAATATCGCCTGTTTCTGTTTTCGACGGGAATTTTCATAGATAATAAGATACTATTTCTCTTCCTGCCTCTCTCTTATCGCAGATCGGGGTTTGTTGATACTAGTTTAAAAGACATCAATAGAACAAGGTTTACATCTTGCCATGTTCTGTATGTTCAGTTCTACAAACTTAGAGATGAAATTTATAGACAAAATTTTTGAGATTGATTTTTCGAAACTTGTATTTTACTGTTTATGCAGGATTTGTACTCGATGTACACTTATTTGTAATTAGGCGATAACCGTCATAGAATATACATACATTTTCATTATTTTCAATACAATTCCTTTTGATCACCGGGGCTATTGAAACGACTGCTATATTACTCTCAATACTAAGATGGTACTGAGTATTTATATTTTCCTTTAATATTATACCGACAAAGCTGCTCTAAGGCGTACGATTAGCTGAGCGACAATAAACGTTTATTCAAGATGGTGTCCTTCTTCACTACACACCGCTTGTAATGCGACATAGTCACAATCTTAAACGTTAGATAGGATTACATTGGTCAATTTTCTGACCCATTTGAGGGTTTTATTTCATTCCCGGTAACTCATAACTAAAATTATTTTAATTAAGCAAATTTTGAAAAAATATGTGTACCTATTATACAACATACACACTCGATTACGGTTGGTTCAATTTTTGTACACCATCCAAGTATACGATGCATAAAAAAAAACATAACGCAAGGAACAATACCTACATAAACCTCGTCGATTTTGTGTAACTTGTCTGCTTTGAGCGGGTCGTTCAAAGACGTAAGGTTCTAAATGCGACTTTAATACCTGCAACCACTCAAAGGAACAAGCCAATTGAAGTTGTCGCCTACCTACAGGGTTTATTAAGCTGTCATAAGGGACTAGTAATCGCTATTACAGCAAACTTCAACACGTTTGATCTTGGAGCCACGTTCCTTCTTTATCACACCCACCCCTCAATAAGACACACCGGTTTAACGTAAGCCCAGTGAAAATTGTCACAAAAAGCACGTGAACGACTGCGACGCTTTACGATGTAAATTGTAAACATTTTACGAATGTAACCAAAACTCTTGAACTTTATCGCTCCTGTTTTAAATTATTTGCTGTCTATTGGGTTCCGCATCTGTTTTGGTTTCGCACATTGTACTCGTCCTTTCGAAGGAGTCGAAGCTGACAATCTGTGGGAAATAGTGTGGTGAAAAGGCTGCAAGGAGACTCGAATTAATGTTTTACTTTCGTTCGCAAAATGGAACAGCTTGCGTTTCATTAAAAATGTTTAACGTTTACAATTAAGTTAACAGCGTATATGTTTAAAAAAAATGTTTGAACACCAATAAAAAGTAGAGGTAATAATAGCAATTTACATCGGTTATCTGAAACACCATTCCATTTAATCGGGGCAGTAAATTTCAGATCAAAGCATATAACAAAATTGCAAAATAATATCACAAGAAAAAGATTTGTAGAGTTTAATGTGTGTTTTTTATGAAATTCAGTGGATAACAGCACTTGGAAAGAGTTTTTTTAGTCTTATTTATCAGACATCACACATGATATTGACGCGACCCCGAGGATTTACAAGCTGATCGATGGGGATTCACACATAGACTTCGTGAGCGTGGTGGAGTTAACGTACATTCGATAACAGCTACACCGTCGTGCGTATGCGACGTATGTGTAGACTCGCTTTCTCGCAATTTTAATTGACCAATTATAACCCTTGCCGAGATGCCAGGATATAATTTGAAACTTTGAAGTAATATTGCTTTGTTGGATGAAAATGAAAGACAGCCACTTAACAGAGGTCATTGATATTGTTCGTATGCGTATTATTTTTCTGCACTTTATATATTTGTTAAAGAATTTATAACAGTGTAAGAAAACCACTCATTGTTTAATTTAGTGTGAAACTTCGCATGTTTGGGACAGCCGCTTAGTTGGACCAAAATGTTGTAAGCATAGCCTACAAACAGTAAAATCTTATTGTTAAAACAAAACTTAAATGTTAAACCGTACATTAAATATTAATAATAAGTGACAGTAACAAAATCGAATCCCCGCTGTCATTTATTAATTAATACAATGTTTTTAATTGATTTAGATGACAAGTTTCTGTGCCTTTGCAAATGCTACGTTCCAGTTCTTTTCAAATGAAATGTTTGTCAACGTGAATTCAATTTTTTATATGTGTCTACGTAACAATCTAACGGCAAGAGATCAAGTCGATAAATTTTTAAAGAGCGCTGTGTACAGAGTTGTTTAATGATTGCTATAATGAGCTTGTGCTACATGGAAAGACGATATCGATCGCATACCAGGCAATCACTGGATGGAATGGGCAATTTATCGATTGGAATCTCAACAAGCAGCGGAGACGTTTATCCAAAGATGGAACCTTAAGCGCTCATGATTGATGGTGAAGATTGTTTGTATTAGGACGAGCATTGTCTTGGAAAAATCAAACCGAACTTTGTCTTCTCTTCCGTTTTGTCCTGGTGACCTGCTCAAATTGATCGCGCAGAAGTGTCCAATAATAGTCTACATTAATTGTAAGACGTTCTGTAAGAAAATCAACAAAGACCGCCCCTTTAAAATCCCAAAAACCTATTGCTATCACTTTACCAGCTAACAACACAGTTTTTGCTTTCTTTGGCTTTGGAGCTGTGCTGTCACACCTCTCCATGCTTGCACGTTTTAACTCAGGAGTAAAATAATGTACTCAGGTTTCGTCAGTTGTCACAATTACGTCATCTCATTGTCTCAAGTCGCTGCAGTAAAGAAGAAGCGATTTGCAAACGATTTATCTTGTGCTATGTCAACAGGCGCGGAATCTACCTGGCAGTCATCTTACGAACCTTTTCTTCATTCATTCATTCACGATTATCGGAAGTTGCAGCTCGTCGTGACTGATTGATTGATTAAATGCAGGGTTTTGAAGTGGTTTAGTTAGCCCGGTTTGCACTTCTACTCTATGGTCTTTTGTGCGCCCCCGATTCTTTCAAAGGAGATCTGTGCCCTCAACGAGTTGCAGGATATTGCAGGCCACGAGGTTTTCATGTGTGAAGGTTGTTTCACGAAGTGTTCCTCCCAATAGTTGCTGTCTCTTGCGATAGAGTGCTGGACAGTCGAAGATTATGTGTGAGGTTTTTTTTCTCCTCTTCTTCACATAGTCTACAGAGTGTCTCCTCTGCATACACCGATGTTTCCTCTGTATACACCGATGTTATGAAGGTATTTTCGCAGGTGGCACTTCCCTGCTATAAGTCCTACCAACCGTCTAACCTGAATTCGTCCTAGATTGAGGACGTCAGTTGTTAGTCTGCGAGAAGGCATTCTAATTATTTCCTTCCCCAGTTTTTGTCCCTCTACTGCCTCCCAGCGAGAAATGTATTGTGTAACGGTCCACACTTTTACTGCTGTTCGGATGCTTTGTTTCGTGATACCGAATACAGGTTCTGGCTTATAAACGGGGTGGATACACCGGTTTTCGCGAGGGAATCTGCTTTCTCGTTTCTCTCTACTCCCGTGTACCCTGGCACCCATACGAGCTGAACTATGTTCTTGTCACACAAGGGTGTCAGGAGGTATAGACGTTCCCTCGTTAATTTGGAATTAATGCGAGGCGATTCAAGTGCTTTTAAAGCCGCTAGACTGTCAGATAAGATGCTTATGCGTTGTTGAGTATAGCTGCGTTTTGCATTTTCCTGGATACATTCCATTAGTGCAGCTTGAAAGACTGTGGCCTTGTTTCCCAGGGGTAAACTAATGTTCTCCTTTGGTCTTGGGCCATATATTCCGGCCTTCTGCTGTGCGAGAGCCGTCTGTGTACCAGACTAGCCCGCTTGACATTTGAGGTGGAGTTCCTTGGGCCCAGTCATTACGATTATATCTCACAGTGAATGGTTTGTCAAAGGAATACTCTGGAAGGATACAGTTTGTTACGGGCCAATCGAGCTTTTCCGACGACCCGTAACCGGATAGATGGAAAACGGCCTATAGCTTAGCTTAGTGGAGTAGGAGGAGTTCGTGAAAATCGCTTCCGAGAGGAAATCTTTAGTTGTGTACATGGTAAGTCAAAATTTGTGGGCGCCACCTTCCAAATCCAGCTGATTGTAGGTCCTCCTGGAAGGCCGAGAAGGCAACAGCTTATGGGAATGGAACTCATCTTTATTGTGCCTCCTCCTATATATATGAAGCTTGCAAAATTCGTACACAAACAAGTATAAAAGACACAATAAGAGGCAGTAAATTTTTAAAACACATATAATGAAATTATTGAAATGGCGATACAAAAAGAAAAGACAGGAAATTGCATTTTTATGGTTTTACAAATAATATTTGAACATCCAAGAAAACAAAACCCGCCGCCAGGGGGGTTGATTTTCAGATGCAGGTACAGTCGAGAATGTGGGTATTTTTTCGGTCCGGGATAAAGGTAGAAGGCCTCAGGAAACCAGGCGGACGAAACGTTGGTAGGTACGCTCCTGGAGAAGCAGATTATTCCCAACAGGATCAGTTGAATTATTACCAACGGGGACAGTCGACGTTGAGGGCAACAGGAATTTCAAACGCTTGCATCACCAACAGACCCAACAATCACATTTTCACGGGTTCAAACACTTTTATCCGAATGAATCGAAGAAAAAAACAATCCCACTTGATTGTTCTGTAACCCGGCTACGCTATTAAAACTTATTTAGATCCGACTTCGTCGAAATGATACTAACTGCCTAAAGCAATATTCAGTACGATAAACTCAATTTAACAGGTGCCGCGAGAAAACCCGCTCTTCATAAACGTTCGACCCAAGCTTGTTGCCTACTTAGTTCTTGTAACGGCCCTTCCCGGTAGATGGAATTTGGAGCCATTCAGGATCGAAAACTGACTGGCTGTAAAAACACAACACGACCCTTCGTTCCCCCAAAGATTGCACCATATTTCGAAATGTGATGTAAAAGTTCTAGAATCATGGACACGAGAGTTCTCGGAATTGTGTTAAGGTCAGGCGTGAGAAAAACAACATTCGGCAATTTCGACATAAAAGAAACTGTCAATATAACTCAAACTTAAAAAGACGCAACAAAATAGCGAAACGGTAACCCAAAATAGGACTGCAATTAAAATAACGTTTTTAATTCTTAGGCAGCGGTAATCAAATTAAAAAATTAATTCATATAGAGCGGCAAATTTAAAAAAAACATAACAAGTTGGTACCCCTTTAAAGATGGAGTTATTTTCTACTACCGCCTGTATTCGTTTGTGTCCATATAGTTTCTGACGGGTGTGCTAGTTGCCGGTGAATTTCATTCTATGCGCTTCTATGCGCTCCAATCCCGGCTTCCCCTTATATATATATATATATATATATATATATATATATATATATATATTAGTTCCAGAAGGGCTTTCATAGATGCAGTTGGAGTTCTGTTCATGACTCCATGTATACACAAAAAGCCAGTCTCTCTGTATCCTAGTTAGTTTTGTGATGCTTGTTTTTTGCTTAATTTTAGGCCACCAACACTAGGGCGTCATAAGCTATCATGGGTCTAACTACCGCAGTGTAGTACCATTGGACCATCTTTGGTTTCAGTCCCCATGTTTTACCAAACATACGTCTACCCATCATAAAGGCCATTTTCGCTTTGTTTGAGATGTTTGAGGTTTACCATGATTGTTGGGGGTTTGCCCTTTATGAGTATGACTATGTCATCCGCATGACCTTGGGCGTAGAACCCTTCATCTTTGAGTATTCGTAGAAGTTCGTTTACTACCAGGTTCTATATAAGGGGGCACAAAACCCCCTCTTGCCCTTGGCAGCATGCACCCTGAGAGTTTCTTCTACCAGACAAGCCTGAATTTGGCGCCCTTCTAACATTGTTTTTATCCATCTGTTTTTGGTGTCGTCGACGCCATGTTTTTGGGGGGCAGAGATCATTGATTGAAAGAAGGTGTTATCAGATACCCCCTCAGCGCGTCGTACATGAGATTCATGTTCTACACGAGTAGTCACGTCTCTAAAAGATTTCTACCACTCAAACACTCGACTTTTAGAAAGACATTGATCGCAGCTTTGTGCTCGCGGCTTTCAGTTGAATTTGCGTTTCGTATAAAATATGATTATTATAAGCTGTTCCACACTACAATGAACATAACTTTCCGATATTCTAACTGACACGGCTATCCTTCAATTGATTTAATTTTTGGAATTGCCTTAAGATGTGGTTTGAACTTAAACATTTCTGTTTAATTTTGAACAGTCCTCGTATATGTATCTTCGGCTGTCTCGATTGTGTTAGAACCGGCTTATAATTTTTTTAATTAATTGGATGGAAAAACTTGACTATTGGCTTTTTGGTTGTTTAATCTTTGACTGATGAAAATTGTTCTGGTTTTATTTAATGTTCACGTATTTGAAATAAATTAATTTGTACATGTAGCTGGAGCCAAATTCTAAACGTAAAAATAAATCTATTTTAGATAATGCTCTTCTTAAAAATTTTATTACCTTCGCTGCTTTTCCTGAACAAAACGGTATTAAATTCACTTCTATGAAGTTTAGTTGCTACTTAAGAGTAGTTATGTATCCTCCTACAAGTTTCCGCAACGGAATGCCCCTAAAATGCAAATTTAAACTGTGTTAACCCGATCAATTAGTGCCGAATTGATCGGCGACCACTCTGTAGTTTCCAGGAAATGTAGGAATTCAATGGTTACCTCCTACACAGGCCCGATCTATTGCTTGCAGCATCTAAACTAAACCTTATCAACACTTACACTAGACAGGTAGTACTTTTTCTGCCATAAATCAGACTGTAATTAGAAAAACTACTTATGTAAAGGGATCCTAAAATGGCCAAGATAATCAAAGTAAATCAAAGCTTTTTATTAATCCATGATATTCCTTTCTCTATTGAATCCAAAATATTTGTAATTAAACAGGTATTCTATTAGAGAAATGGTAGCTAAAGAAAAATAAGTTACAGACTCTTGGCTAAGTTCAGATTTCAAAAAAACTGGAAAAGACTTGATATTCGGCTTATAAGTCTTGTTAAAAGATAGTATTATGTAATAGTTTGAAAAATTTCACTAAAGTAATTCCAAATATATTATAAACATAAACAAATTTTTAGTCTACTTGTTTTAAAACTTTGGAATTTTTTTACCATTGGTTGTTACCAATTTTTCGATAATTTTTTCACTTTATTACAAGCTCGAATGTGTTGTCTACTGATTGAAAAAAAACATTATGTAGAAAGTCTGTTGATTAATGTAGCTACGATGATAACAGCAAACACTTATGTCAACTATTTTTAAGCAGCTTTACTGGCCCTTAATCACACTAAACCAATTTTCGGAGGGACCAGCTGATATTGATTTTTTTTAGCCAAAACTTCGAAGTATTGCTTCCTATTGTGTATTCTTATTAATCATAATTACAGTAAAGCATGACAAAGGAAATCCGCCCATATGTTACTCAGATGACAGGAAAAGGAGAGGCAGAAGACAATTTCACCTCTGCAATTTGTTATTTTACGTATCAAATCTAAATCGAGCCCAGAGGATATAGCCATATCACAAAATAAGCTACATGTCAAGTAAAAATCTGGTCTTGTGAAAACAGTTCATATTTCCCAACGCGAAGGAACGAAAAGATAGATTTGCTTGTGTCTTTTTTGTTTGCTAAACAAGTTGAGCTGACGCTACAAGACAGAGACGTTTCAGATACTCAATATTAAATATTTCTGTATTACATTTACATTTAAATATTCAAATAATCTTGAACCGCTTTATTTATTTAAAGATCTGTTCTAATGTTTCCAGTTAGTTGAATAGTGGTGGATATAAAATAAAAAATGAATAGAAATTAAAGTTGTGTTGATACATAAATTAACCTCTCACACAACGTGATTGAATTATATTGAGAACCGCATTAAACAACATTAATTACATAATTTTCCATTTTGAATCGGAGCTTTATATAGAATTTATACACATCTCTGCGCTAAAGGTATATGTAAATATAACATAAATAAATGCATTTCAATATTAAATTTTCATATTTACAAAATACCGTATAAATTATAAAAACAGGCTGAATTGGGAATCTGCGAGAAGATATCAAAATGTGGAATTAAATAATTATAGCAGCAAATACGTTCACAAAAAGAATCTAAATAATTAAATATTAAAGGTAAAGCAAAATGTAACAGGATATTATTTCTGAGGAAAATGAAAACGAAAAACACTTATTCAAAGAAGCTTTATATTTCTAATTGTGAACCAGATTGCAACCACTCTAATGTATTTAGCACGTTTTGTGTGGGATTTTTTCAGTATACTTTTAATTAAAATTCTGTATATTTTGCAGCTAAAAATATATTATTTCTCTTGGTTTGGTATTTTTTCAAGGAGATAATCGCCAATTTTATTTTACTGGAAGAAGTTTCTTTAACATCGAGCTTAGCGTTTTTATTAAATAAATTAGGATTGTTATAAATATTCGGTAATAGATCTTTGCTATATAACTGTATTATATGAAAAATATTTGTTGGTTTAGCTATAAAGCGAGTAAAATAAGCCGTGGACTTAGTTTACAAAAAAAATGTTTTATTTTACAACAATTACATTTAAATGTTGGAGTACATTAAGTTACTACAAGCAGCAATAAGCATGAATGACAATAATTAACAACTGGTGAAATGGCTCTAATACACACGTTATATAATGTTGTGTTAT